>JAUZSX010335489.1:0-10811 GCA_034780655.1 Idiosepius hallami
AGGCCTTCTTCAGGTGTTTCTCAACCGCAACCACAGTTAGGGATGCTGGGTCTCTCGTCATCGAATCCTCAGTAATTTTTTTTTTTTTATTTTATCAATGAAATTCGTAATGAAATCAAGGGCTTCAATTAATTTAGGAAATATTTTTTTCTGTTTTAGATGTAAAATAGAAAAATGATATAAAAATAAAATAAATTCCAAACATGGATCTGCATTATTATATATCTCTCAAAAACTTATTCCGCATTTTTTTTAACCTTTCACCCAAAAACATATGTGACGTCACTCATTAACTGCTTGCTTTTAGGAATTAAATGCAAAAAAAAACAAAAAATCCAAATAAAAAAATAGAAGGTTATATTTAGGGGAATGACAGACAAATGACATTAAACCTTCATAAAGATTATTTTTCACTAAATGACAATTTCATATTCATTGGTTGATTGAATTTTTACGTGATTTTTGGACTAAACAGAAACTGACGAATAATAATTGATTTATTATCATTTTTGACTGTTTGTGTACTACACATTTTTTTTCTAAAGTATTACAATGCTACTGGTACCATGTAGCCCAATACTACCTGCCACATAGTTGGGTCACCAGCAACTAAACTGGTTCCCTTGCCAGCTTTGGTGAGGAGAGGAGCTAGTCTTCCTCAAGGATTAAAAAAAAGACCTTTCAAAGGGTGGATGAGCCCCCTTTTGGGGTCAACAGATAACTAGCAAGGTGTATCTGTATATATAAATGCAGCCAAATGGAGTGGGGCTCCATTAAGGCACTTGAGATAATCATGGATTTCTTTTGTAGCATCCCCTGCACACATTCTCTCTTTCAGACGTACTGGCATGGCTTTTCCTCTGATCCAAAGAGTTCAGGCATGAGAATCCCTTAGTTTATACAAGGACCAACCAAGCAAGCTTAATGGTGCGGGCAGAGATCCAAATTATGGCTCATTTTTTCGTATCGCGCCGGTGTCATCTAGTGTGATCTGACATGATATATCATCAACCACCACTCTTACGAGTGTGCAGCATAGGCTGGGGATGCACCACACCACCAGCGGCACTGGTCAACACAGCGTCCAGGCCTAGTGGGCCATTGTTGGTCATAAGATGTCATAGTTAGAACTCTATAGCATTGTCGGTAATGACAGGCTGTTGACAATAATAGATAAACAATAAAAAAAGATATTTTAATCAATCATTTTTTTTTCTCCAAATAAAACTTAAATTTAATTATTTTTAAAATCAGAGGAAATTAGCGTTATTTTTTATTCAGTTGTAGTTATCTCCCCTTTTTCTTTAAACTGAGTTATTTCCCCTTAACTCACTGCAAATTTTTTTAAAATCAATTTTGTCCCCGAATTATCGAAGAGGGACCATTGTTTTGTGGTGTGACTCCATGCGGCTGTCTGTCCGGATGTTTGCCGGATAACCATCCAATACTTTTTTTATTTTTATACGTAGATGGGCGTTTTACATCCCCTATTCATCCATTAGATTTTTCTGAAACTTGGACAAAATTTTGGAGGGAATTGTGCTTAATGTAAATTCAGTATTTCGAACCTGACGAAATACTGGTTTGTGTCACCCAGGACTTTTTGGGTGCTATTTAACATTTCTGTCCAAAATATCATTATGTCTTTTTTTGATATTCCATTTACTGTGCACTCATTGGGGGACAATGCATGCTTCACTTGTTAACCTTGTTTACCATTTTTTAATGACGTTTGCTAAACTTTGAGAAAATAAAGAAAAGTAGTAAACAAATAAAAAACAATAATTATTACTATTCTTACAAATTCAAATATTTTTTTCTCATCTTTTTTTGAAAAATACTATAAGGATACCATATTAGAAATAATAATAACAATAATATAAATAACAAAATTATTCATACTTTTTCAAACATTGAAGCCGTATTGTCAACGGGAGAAAAAAATCAACTGAACCTCAAAGATTCTAAAGGACGAACAATATTAAACCTTTGGATCCTGACTTAGCAAAATTATTTACTGGGTAATTAGAGCAGTTTTATTATAAGACTACATTTTGTTTTTTGCCTTAGGTCTCTAGGACCAATATATATACCTTGTCCAAAGGATTAAGATTTTTACAAGCGAATAAAACTTTATAAAATCTTGTTTCTAAAAATTTATAAAGTTATTCATATTTTATTTTTTATTAAAAAAAAACGACTTATCATTCAAACCTCATTTCATTTACTTACAAGAAATGAAGAAACATGAAAAAGTAGAAAAAATCCAAGAAAAAAACAAAGAAAAGCAAGAAACAATTGATTTTATTTATTTTATATATCACATCAGGTAAATTATTTTTCGGTACAAAATTGGATTTTTTTTCTTTAACTTGATTTGTTTCAATAGAATCCACGACCCCCCCCAAAAAAAAAAGAATATTTTAAACAGGAAAAAAAAATTGAATATTAAAAAATTATAGGATTCCTTACTTGAAATTAATATTTTCAAATATATTTGTGTTAAGTACAAATGTTAATATATGCATTTTTCTTGTGATTTTAACTCTATTTAGTTTCTAATATTATAATTCAATTTTTGATTTATAGTCTTTTATTTTCTTTAATTAAAAATCTAGATTTCCTCATTTCATTAACAATGAAAAGCTAAGCTTTTTTAGTTTAAAATAAAATTTTGCAATTATATATTATTCTGGAATTACATCATGGGTTTTTACTTGTTATAAACACAATTTTTTATATCTTTTAAAAGTTTTTTTCAAATTTTTATTTCTCGATTTAGTAAAAGATCATGTCCTAAACAAAGAAAAAAAAAAACAAGATTATTAAAAAAAAAAATTGGGGGGTTGACTCTTCATGTGCTTAAAAAAAAAAAAAAAAAATTTAATAATGCTATTTTTTAAAACAAAACCCAAAGTTCAGCAATGCTCATTTCAACAAAAATGGAAATCAAACTTGAGAAATTAACAAGCAAAAATAGATTCAGATCTGAATGATCAGAAATTAAATGAATCATTAATTAAATGAATCATTAATTCAATAATAAAAATAATAATTACATTTTCTATAAAAAAAAAATGCTTTTAGGCCTGATTGTGGGGCAAAATTTTTAGCTGGCACTCCTAAACCAAATAAAAACATTGATTTAAATAGTGTTTTTCTTTAACAATTCCATATAAATATCATGAACAATGTTTAACAGATTGTATAGAATGTTCTAGAAAGTCCTTAGATTTCTTTTTCTAAAAGTTGAAACTCTAATGATTATTTGATCATCAATGGACGATTGACACATTTAGACTTTTTTTTTTTTTATAAACCATTATTTTAAAGAGCAAAAGTGACAAACATTGATTTGACACTAAAGTTATTATAATCAGAAACTTTTGGGTTGAATCAATAAAAGTCTTTCTTTTTAAACCTTTTGACTTTAAAGGGTCATCGATAGATCGGTCTTTGTAACCTTAGTCATAAAAAGACACACTGATATTTTGACCCTAATATGGTTCTTTAATAGAACGGTTCCAAGTGACTACTTGGTAATATTGCCAAGCCAGGGTCCAAAGGTTGAAATAATGTTTGTGTGTCTTGCAAGGCCAATACATCAGTTTTTAAAGTTCAAAGGGTTAAGAAAACTCGAGATGAGGCTTGAAAATGTGTACATATATTTTTTGGACTATTGTCCTCATCCTTAAAAGAAACAATCATTGTTTTTTTTTCCATCTTCATAAGGATGAGGACAACAGTTCATCTAATTTCCAAAATTCTTTCTAAAAATAGAAATATTTCCATGGCTTCAGTTTTTCACTCAATTAAAAGTTGATTCTTTTTCAAGTTAAAATCTTTCACTTTTTTAATAAAAAAACAAATTCAAATAAAATCAAAATAAGAATTTGTCTTTATAAAAACACAAGATTTCGGATTTTGAATTATACAAGGTGTTCAAAAAGTTGCTAAGTAGTAGAAAATAATGTCTTAATGCCAATGGAGGACATTTCCAGGATTTACTTTGACATAAGCTGTGATAGTGTAATTAAATAAAACCTTTTTATTGGTAAAATTGTATTGTAAAAATGTTTTATAATAAAATTTACTGTTTATTATCTAAATTTCTATATACCCATAGTGCACTGGAACTTTTTGGAGATCTTGAACAAGAGGTCAAAAATTGGCCTGCCTTGGTCTCCCATAGCTGCAACAAGACAATCAATAATAAAAACAGTCGTTATTTATTAATTGCATCCCGATCTAAAGATGAAAGTTTAAAATTTGCTGCTTACATCTGGGCTTAAAACCCTGACCATCAGATTTATTGATATTCAAAATTCTGATGCTCTACCGATGGAGCCATTAGTACTGTAAAGTATTTTCTTTTATTTTTTGCTCTTAATCATTAAAAGTTGGGGAAATGAACTAGATTTTCAATAACTAAGTTGAATAGATATTTTAGATTTTTCATGTTGTTAAAATTATATATTTAATATAATATTTAATATAAAAATAATCTTGTGCACGTATGTCTTAGGCTAATCTCAACTAATCTACTTTGTCAATTTGAGTTGGGAGACTTTAAATTTAAGAGATATTTGGTCAATTGAACGCAGATGATTTTTAATAATACAAATATTCAGTTATGAATTATTTTTTAGCAAAAATATATTTTCTGTCTTTTTTTTTAATAGTAATTTTAACAATAAGTCCTGGTTAAAAAGAAAAAAAATCATTTTTCATGACATTCCAATTTGACGAAATAGAAATAAAAAGTTAAAAAGAATCCTTAGTTCAAAGTGGGGCATGTCTTATTAGGGGGGGGGGAGCCCTTGATTAAATGCCATCAAATGTGGAATTTAGACATTTGTATTCATCGTTTCGTTTTGCTTCCTTTTGAATCCCAAAAATGGAAAATTTTCTAAGGTCGAGATTTATAGCAAAAAAAAAAAAGTTTATTTTATTAGATTTGCATTTAGTGACTTTCAATAAAAAAGACAAATGAAACTCAAATCAACAACTAAACAAATCAAAGATGTTAAAAAGCCACAGTCATTCAAATTATGCAAGGAGATGATTATAAAAAAGGGGAGGAGAAAAAAACCTTATAAATTGAAAATGATTTGAATATTAAAGAAAAACAAGTTTTTGTTTTCTAATAATTCTTCCAATATATCTTTTTTTTTTTAAGGAAGAGGATGAAGCATGCAAATTCATAAAATATTTTCTATAAAAATTTAAAATAAAGCAATTGTAAGTTTGCTAAAAACACTTCAGTCTTTTTTATTAAAACAAAAAAATTTGATTGAAAAAAACTTCTTTTTTCGAATAAAAAAAAGTCATGCAATATTTGTTTCTTTCTTAAATTCAAAAAAGTTATTTTTGATAACTAAATCTTAAACAAATAGAAAATAAACTGGTTTAAATAAAAAAAAAACATTCTAACAAAATTGTATTTTGTACAAAATATCAAAATAAAATTAAAAAATGAATCAAACTTGTTAAAATTTTCCAAAAAAATAAATTTTTAAAAACTTCCTTGAATTTCAATGCATTTTTCAGTTTTGCGTCAAGGATTTTTTTTTTTTTATTGTAAAACTACTTTTTTTGTTTTTGTTTGATTTTAGTTTGAAATTCAGATTTAAAATGAGAAATTTAACAAAGTAAATCTTGATTTTTCTTTAAATAAAAAATATCCAAATTTAAAATTTTTCTTTTGATTGGAAAAAAGAGGTCAATCTAGTTGACCTTTAAAAAAAATAAGAGGTCAATCTAGATGACCTTTTGAATTGGCAGTAAAGGGTGAGCAGTAAAAGATTTAAAAGAGAAAGAAAGAAAGAAATAAAGGTGGGTTGGACTGTTAACAACATGGATGCCAAGATTTGTCATGTATTTAAAAAAAAAAGAGTTCAAAATGATTTTTAAGGCTAAATCTATTTGCATATAATAAATACTTCATTCTTAGATTTTATTGGTTTTCTATTCAACAAATCTAGGTTTTCATCCACTTAAAACTGTCAAAATCAAATTCAATATTTGATAATTATTTTTTTAATTTTTGAAATGAGGAAAGATTAATTTTATTTCATAAATATTATTCAGGCTATTGTCCTAATGTTTATTTTTTTTTATGTTTTAATTGAATTGACCATTGGACTTCCTCAAATAATATAAAGTTATATTTTTTTATCTTCTTTTCTAGAATTGGTTTTATTTTTAATCATTTGTTTTTGTTGTTAGGTGTTTCTTTTTTAGTAAACCCTTCAACGTGGGTTTATGTTAAAAAACAAACAAACAATATTTGCAGTCAAGTCATGAAAGTTTTAAGTAAATATATAAAAAAGTTAGGAAGTTAAAAAAAATAGAAATAGTGTGTGTGTGTGTGTGTGTAAGATTCTGCTCAGAGTGAAAAGCAAAGAGAGATTTTGTTCAAAGTATTTTTAGTTAAAATATTTCAGTAAAAATCAGATTAATAAAATAGGTTATTGTCATGGTTAATATATATCTTAGCCAATGGAGGATATCTACTCACTCGAGCACCAAACCAAGTTTGGCACAAGGCCAGTTTTACGTGCTCATTCCAAATGGAGAATGATTCTTGATTGAACTCAATTTTCTTTAATTACTAATGTAATAAAAAAAAAAGTTTTTGTTTTTTTTGAAAGACAAGGAAGGAAAGTAATTCCAGGTTTTAAATGATCTTTGAATGATCAACATATGAAGGCTAGGTAGATTTGTGTGCTTATATACAAACATAGGTATATTATTAGTAGTATTATCATTATATATGTCTATATACATAGAAAGGTAATGAATAACAGTTTTGTACAAATCATAAACAAAATTCAAGTATAACAAGAACAAGTCACACTGGACACAACAATTGTCCAGTTCTTTTAGATTAGGGTTAGGCAATCAACACAGGGGTGAGGGGGAGCTAGCCAGGTTTTGGTGGGTAGTATCCATTGGACCTTAATTGGAACAATAGCAGGTAAACAAAAAAATCAAAATGAAATATCCATTTTAAGAAGGCAAAGCTCTATGATAAATAATAACATTAATTAATAATAATAATGATAATAATAATAATATTGGTTTAGATTGAATTAAAAATCATTCGGAATAAATTAAAACTAGTTGATAAATTCCTAACTTGTTTTTTTCTTTTCTTTTGAAAGCGGGGAAATTATTGCAAAGACAATTTGGAAAATAAAATAAAAAAGGTTTATTTTTGAAAAAAGATTTTAATTAAAATAGAATCCATTCCCAAAACAAACTTTTATTTATTTTTTCAAAGACGAACATTTTGAATAAATAAAAAGTTTTCAAAAAATATCAAAACATCAACAACAAAAAATCCTAAAATTTTGTAAAAAGAATTCAAGATTTTAAAACTCGTTAATAGCTTTTTTTTTTATCTTAGGATAAAACTAAATTTGTTTAACCCTTTTGACCCAATATAGCGGCCTTAATAACTTAAGGCAAAAAAATACGGACATTTTGACCCTAATATAGTCCTTTAATAGAACGACTCAGGATGACTAGGTAATTTTGCAAAGTCAGGGTCCAAAGGTTAAGGCCTAAATATCCGTGTGTTTGGGTCTTCTTTTGCCTTAGGTTGTCAGGGCCAATATATCGGTTTCTCAGGGTTCAAAGGTTTAAACTTCTTATGATTTAATAATCAATAGATTAAAAACATCCTAAATATTCCACCATTCTTAAGATTACCAGGAAATGTATCACGTGCTGGGAATGAAAATACCTAGGTTAGTGTCTGGAGGTACAGTTAAAAACGACTGGGTAGATGTACCCTTAGTATTTGGTTAGATATTTTGTAAAGTTAAAAATTCCCATGAGGCTTGCTATTGAATCATGTGTTTAGAGGTTGAGCTGGCTAAGCCTGCAGGCGGTCAGTGTACCAATACAGATAAAGAGAGTCATTTCAGTAATTTATACATTTATAGATTTAAACAATATTGTTAATATATTGAAAATATATTAGAATTTTTCTTAAATTCTTGTTATTATATTCATTATTATTTACTATTAATTATACTGCATTTTTATCATTGATAAAAAAAAAATCACTAGTTTTCAGATTTTACTAAATTTGCTCATGAAGCAAGCCCAACATTCAAAGTAATGTTTAATGTCTATGTGGTTATGTTTGTATAAAGAATGTAAAGCAGAAAGGACTGTTTGTGTGTTGGAAATATAAATATATTAAGATCTTGAATCAATTAGATTTTGTCCCATAAGTTCATCTTCCAAAGGAAGGTCAAAACTCTGGTTATCTTTGCATTTTTAAGTATATTTCTTACATTCTGTGCTTTGTAGTATTTTTGGTGTCAGTAGTGTGTGCAGTCGATTTGTATGTGTCTTATACTACAAACTGTTTTCCAGTATTTCTAAGTAGATGATTTGTGTCTCACACTATAAACTGTTAGGCCTTTGGGACATCATTTGACTGCTTATGAATGTCTTTAGTAGCCAAGTGTAAGAAAAGAAGTTTTGTCTTATCTTCTTCCTTTCTTTTGAATTCTATTTCCCTCAATAAGATATTTCATAAAATCCAATTGAACCAAAGTGGGAAATAGAAAATTGATCTTTCAGATTAATTCAGACAAGATTCTTAACAATCTTGCTTTTATATTATTTGATTAAATATTACAAAAGGAAAGAAAAACTATTTTGCTAACAGTCGTTTAAATAATTTAATTCTTTTGATTTTTTTTCAAATAAACCAATTATTTACTTTTTGTCCCAAAAGATATTTTGAAATAAGTTTTGGTTAGAAAAGTGGAATTTATTAGAAATTTAATTTTTTTTTTTATCTTGGAAAAAAAGAAAATAATTTATCAAAGAATAAAAAAAATTGGGTAAAAAAAAATTTTTTTCAACAAAAAATTGGATTTTTGTCATTAAATAACAAGAAAAAAAATCCTAAGGAAAATAGATTTCACAGTACAAACTTTGAAAATGATTTTAAAACAAGTGTCAAAAAAGGTTTTGGGGGGCTTTTTTTAACTTGAGGTAGGTCTTCAATAAGAAACTCAACAGTTATGATGATGAAACAAAAATATTTATGTATAATAATTATTTAATGAATGATCACAAGGATTGGTTATCGTTTAGGTTGACAATGTAAATGGGAGGAGTTAAACTATCAATGAATTATTTTTTTTTTATTTACAAACAATTTTCGATGATTCATCCAGATTTGTATCTAAATTTTTTCTCATCTTTTCAAATTTCCTGATGTCAATATTTTGGAACTTCTGAAATTCCATAAAAAATAACTGCATTAAGAAAACTTTGTCAAAGACAAAAAATGAAGTGTTTTTTGCTTTTCTCTCTTTTTATTTAAAGCAATAGAAATTTATTTTTTTAAATCATTAAATGTTTTTAAATGATCAAATATTTGTCAACATTTTTTTTTTCTTTTTGAAAATTCAACATTAGAAAAAAAAAAAAAATTAGTGTCCATTTCAATTATTATTTTTTTTTGGGGGGGAAAAGTTCCAGAATATACTGTTGATCTTTACCAAAACACGATTTAAAAAAATGCTAGATATACAAGAATGAACTTTATATTTGAATTTGAGAGTGACAAGATACTTATTTGAATAATTTTAATTTTAAATCTAAAACACCGGCATTTACTTTTTTAAAAACTAAAGAGTTGAATAAAAAATATTGTAAAAAGTTAAAAAGTTCAAAGCAACATTTAAAGATTAATCATTGCAATAAAACAATTTGTAACAAAATAGTAAAGATTTTGTTTAGAGGTAAATAAGATTTTCAACTTAGAAACATTGCTTTTTTTTTATTACCATTATTATTTAATTTTATTTTCTAACTTTTTTTATTAATCTTTTGGACCCTAATTTATCAAAAGTACCAAGTAGTTACCAAGAGCCGTTATATTAGTGTTACATATTAGGGTCAAAACATTGGTGTGTCTTCTTTTACCTTAGGGTACAAAGGATTAATTTCAAATTACAATAGTGTGTATGTATAAATTTTAGTCCAAACAAATGTAAAATACTTCAACTGCTGTCCAAAGATGAATAATCATTATAAAGACAAGCTGATATTATTATTAAGTGTCGAGTGAATGAACGTTTTTAGTATAGAAGGGAACAAAAAATATTTAACACCAAACTGTCATTTTTATTCTATACAATTTATGCTTTGAGAGGAAAAAAAAACCTTTACGGGATCTACATCACAAAGAACTTTTCCAAGTGGGGACAAAAAACAAACATTTTTGGCAATTTTTTTAAAAAATTAACTGAGCAAAGTCAAATTATTTAAACAATATAAGATTTAATAAAATAGAACAATAGACCCCAAAGTGAAATCGATTATACTCTCTTAAACAGAGTTTTGAATTATTGATTTATATGTAACAGAATAAAATAACATTTGATGGGTTTGGCTAGTAACTTGTCTATTTTGCTTGTAAATGAAATTATTTAGTTGTAAAAGCCTGCTTTTATCAAATAAACATAAAATCTTGGTTTATGAAATTGTTTCATCTTTAATTGCAGTTAACTGAAAGCTGAAATGATGTGTCGGCATTGATTATGAAAATGGATGGATGGATGGTCATCTTATTAACGAGACAGAAATACGACGAGAAATTGAGAATCTGAGAGAAAAGTAACTTTTTAAGAAAAATAGATTTAACAGACAATCAGTAAAATTGATAAAAGGAAAATTAGAAAAAAAAAAAATATTTGATATGGGTCATTCCATATCAAATCATCCAGAAAAAAAGATCTTCGACACCCTTGCGTCTCACTTTTTTTTCAAATTTT
>JAUZSX010335500.1:0-10810 GCA_034780655.1 Idiosepius hallami
TCCCCTCCCTCTGTCTTCCCCTCTCTCGCTCTCCCTTTCTCTCTCTCTCTCTCTCTCTCTCTCAATTCCTCTCTATCTGTCTCTATATTTCTTTCTCTCTCTACCAATCTGTCTGTCATCCTCTCTCTTTCTCTGTCTCTCTCTTCTCCCCTCTCTCTCTATCAGTCTGTCTGTCCTCTCTCAATTCCTCTCTCTGTATTCCTCTCTCTCAATCTCCCTTTCTCTCTCTCTATTTCTTTCTCTCTCTATCAATCTGTCTGTCATCCTCTCTCTCCCCCCCTCTCTCTATCAATCTGTCTGTCCTCTCTCTTTCCCCTCTCTCTGTATTCCTCTCTCTCTCTCTCTTTCCCCTCTGTTTGTCTTCCCCTCTCTCAATCTCCCTTTCTCTCTCTCTCTCAATTCCTCTCTCTCTCTCTATTTCTTTCTCTCTCTACCAATCTGTCTGTCATCCTCTCTCTCTCCCCCCTCTCTCTATCAGTCTGTCTGTCCTCTCTCTCTTTATCCTTCTCTCTCTCTCTCTCTCTCCCCTGCAAATAAAAACCAATATTTCTAAGTAGTCTTTTAGAAACTGTTGACTTCCATCTGACAGTTGTCCCCTGCAGTTTGATGACAACGCCTTCCCTTTCCTTCCCTTCTTCCTTCCTCCCTTCCCTTTCTCCCCTTCTTCTCCCCCTTCATTCTTGCCTTGATCCCTTCTCTCTTTTCTTCCTTCCTCCCTCCCTCCCTTTCCTTACTTTCTCTCTTCCCTTCCTTCCTCCCCATACTTTCTTCCCTTCCCTTCCTTGCTTTCCCTTTTTTCTTTCTCCTCTCCCTTTCTTCCCTCCCTCCCTTCCTTCTTTTGTCCCCTCTCCATTCTTCCCTTCCTTCCTCCCTCCCTTCCCTCTTTCCTCACTTTCCCCCCTTCCTTCCTCCCCTCCCTCACCTTACTTTCTTTGTTCCCTCCCTCCCCCCTCCCTATGATAATCAACATGTTAGTTTATTTTATTGACAAGTACCAAGAATCATGTCAAAAGCTAGCAGATCGATGGCAGAAAAGTCTTGGAAAATGATGGGCTTTATTTGGAACAATATTAGCTTGTCCCAAAAGTTCAAGGGAGCATATTAAGAATGTCTCTCTCTATTTATTTACACCTCTCAATATATATCTATCTCTTTTTAATTATCTCTCTTTCTCTGTCTCTCTCTCTCTCTGTCTCTATATCTTTATATCTATCCCTCTCTATTTATCTCTGTCTCTCTATTATTTATATATATCTGTGTCTCTATTTATGTCTATTTCTCTCTCTCTCTCTCTCTCTCTCTCTCTCTATATATATATATATATATAGAGAGAGAGAGAGAGAGAGATATTTACTTGGTGAGCACCAACCCAAGTTTGGCACAAGGCTATTTTGCGTGCTCTTACCCAGGCTTTTTACATTCAGTGTTACCCTTTCACCTAGATGAGCTGATCTCCTGATGTAACGAGCCCCATCTGCCCGAAGTAACCAAAGGTGAATGCAATGTTTTAAGTTGAAACACCGCACTACGATTCCATATATTCTCTCGAATACCTTACAAATATGGATTTTATTATTATACAGGATGGGCCAAAAGTTAGGGGGCAGTGATACACAAATCACTCAATCACTCACCTACAAATTTAACAAGCGCTGGGATTAATAGTGTTTATATCTAGGTGGTTTATATTTGTTGTTTTTATTAAATTTAGCTTGTTTATATCTGTAAATGTGTCATTATTGGGTATTTTTCATTGAAGTTTAACTCTTACCTTAAAAATGGAAGAAAAAACTCAGCGACTGAACAAAGATCAAAAAGTCTTCGTAAATGGTGGACAATTTGAGTATTTGTAAATAAAAGGGTCATTTATTATTCATTAAATTACAGTGAACATATATAAACTGAATAAATGCTTAATTTATATTAAAAAATTACATTTTTGGTATTGCCCCCTCACTTCTGGCCTACCCTGTATATTACAACTACAAAACAATATAAACTATTAATGGAAACAATCTTAAATATTTATCCTAAAATGCAAATATTTATATTTAAAAGTAATTATTTTCTCTCCCCACTTTTACTTAGAATAATTTCCAGCCATTCTCTTTGATTAGGTGATCGAAGAATTCCTGATTCCAACCAAATGTCAAGAGACAAACCCTGATGTGAATTGGAAAGAACCAAATATTTTAGCCTTGCAGACTTTTGTTTCAAAACATCTCAATTGGAACGGGGAAATATTTATCAAGACTCTTATTCCAGTTCTTATTGAATGGAAGATCAATTCTTCGGCCTTCCAATGTCTGGAAGGACTAGAACCCATCAGGTAACCAATTCCAATTCGAGCTGATTTTGTTTCTCTTTTTAAAAATGAAGTTTTATTTAAAGATGACTCATCTTGAGAAAGAAATGAATCCAAATATTCTATTTCTCTAAATATTATATTTACTTGATGAATAGCAACCCAAGTTTGGCACAAGGCCATTTTTACCTGCTCTTACCCAGGCTTTTTAGATTCGGAGTTACCCGTCACCTATAATATATGAGCAATAAATGATAGTATTATATTTATTTGGTGAGCACCAACCCAAGTTTGGCACAATGCCATTTTTACGTGCTCTTACCCGGGCTTTTTACATTCAGTGTTATCCTTCAACTAGAAGAGGTGCTCTCCCGAGCTAACGAGCCCCATCTGCCCGAGACAGCTAGGGATTTGAACTCGCGTAAACGATTCCAGAACCCGAGCTTTTACCAATGCTCCACCGTCGCTGCCAGCTCCACCGTCGCTGCCAGCTCCACCGTCGCTGCCAGCTCCACCGTCGCTGCCGTTACACGACAAGTATGGCTCTAAGTAAAACCTTACCGAGTACCGAAAATCCATTTTATTTCATTTTTTAAAAAATTACCTGTGTCCTAATTGATGAGCAAGGATAGGAACCTCTTCAAAATTTCCCATGGCCATCACAATTGACACACTATTTTGTAAGCATATTGCACCAGGATCAGTCATACCTACAGGGACAGAAAAGAACAACATTATGATATTTACTTGATGAGTACATCCAGGTTTGGCACAAGGCCATTTTTACGTGCTCTTACCCGGGCTTTATATACTCAGTGTTACCCTTCACCAAGATGAACTGCTTTCCTGAGCTAACGAGCCACATCTGCCCGACTCTGCTAAAGTGAAAGTAATGGTTTTGAGTGGGATTTGAACTCGCGTAACACGATCTTACAGCCCAAGCTTCTACTAATGCTCCACCGTCGCTGCTCATAAGAACAACATTATTATTACAATTTGATTCAAGCCTCACACACAGCATTTGCATGCTGTCCGTGGCTGATGGTCTTAACTGGAGACAGAGTGACAACAAGTCTCTTCGTGATTATCCAGTAGAATCTGCTCCACCCCAGCCAAAGACTGTATGGTACCACTTCTCGGGTTTTAGCGCTACTATCTTCAGCTCTCACACTCGGGATCAGCAGAATCAGGTTCCTCCAACCCCTTCTGAATGCAGAGTGGCAATAAGTTTGCTCTGGCACTTCAGCATCCCTTGTAGCCACTCACTGCAAGCTCTTGTTATTATTATTGTTATTATTATTATTATTATTATTATTATTGTGGAATCTGACACCAATCACCAGCGCTCTCACACCCAGCAACCAGTGTTTTTTTTGCTGGAGTCAAAGTGACAACAAGTCTCCTCTGATTTCCAGCAAGTTCCGCACCATTCAAGTCTAAGACTGTACAGTGCAACAAATTCCCAAGCCTTAATCCCGCTATGTCCACTTTGCACACCTGTCAATGTCCGGTGGTAATACCTGTCAAAACCCTTGCATTCACATTTCGTTGTCTGGGGCGCATTTAAACCACTGGGTTGATGTACCCTTACTCTTTGGTTTGACAGGCACCTATACATGCGGCTGGGAACAGTTTGTGAAGTTCGAATTTCCATGAAACTCAACACTGAATCGTGTGTGTTCAGTGGTTGAGCCGACTAAACCTGCAGGTGTCAGTATGCCGATACACAGGCGCATACATGATTTAAAAAAAAAAAAACGGCATTCACCCTTGAGCCGGCATCCCATGAACATTCGAATATTCATAAAGGATGTTTTTAGGAGAAAGGCGGATGGTGTGGTAGGGTCCCCAGCCCTACCCCGCGGTGAAGACGAGGACTTGCCGCAGAGGTCACCGCCACCAGAGGCCGCTGGATGCCGGAGCAGACGCGATCTGGATTTTGCAGACATACAGTACGTGGTATTCGTAAATGGTCACCCATTAACTGATGACCATGCTCGACGTTGTTTAACGCCCATTGCGACAATTTAACTAATCTTAAGCTAAATTGTATTTTGAAACATCGGGCGAAATATCTTGTCAAAACCTGTAAGGCAAGTTCTCTTGCCCTTTCTTAATCTCTTAACCCGCAATGAAGATTTAACTCGTCTTTACACAAATTGGATTGTTAAACGTACACCAACAATAATACTAAAAGAATATCAACGAACCACTAAGGCAATACTAAAGTTCGGCCGACTACATAAGTCTAAGAAGACTGATCCAAGCCCGAACGGATGGCGAGAAGTTTTCCAAAAAGTCTATAACAATAGGAAGACTGATCCATGCCCGAACAGATGAGGAGAAGTCTTCCTAAAACTCTATAAAATCAGGAAGACAGATTCAAGCCGGAATGGGTGAGGTGAGCTCTTTCTAAAACTGTATAACAACAGGAAGACTTATCTAAGCCCGATAGGTGAGAATAGGTCTTTCTAAAACTCTATAAAAACAGGAAGATTGATCCCAGCTCGAAGGGATAGGGAAAGGTCTTCCTAAACCTCTATAACAACAGAAAGACTTATCTAAGCCCGACGGGTGAAGAGAGATCTTTCTAAAACTCTATAAAAACAAAAGTCGAATTAGAGTATAATAATATAAGTAAATAAATAAATCCAATATGAAATTGTTTGATGATATCAAAGTCCGACAATGTAGATAATTAACTCCAAAATGGTAAATTATCCAACTATAGGTAAAATCCAAAATGAAAGATTGATGGTCATCAGCAATAATAGATCCAAGCAATAATAGCAGGCAGTGGCAGTGGCGACTAGTCAGTTTGGCTGATTGTTTTTTTTATTGACAATATTTTCCCTATTCTGCTCTCTGATTGGTTCATATAGGTAAATAAGTCCAAAATGGTAAATTATCTAACTACAAGTTGAATCCAAGATGAAAGATTGATGGTCCTAAGGGATCCAAGCAACAATAGCAGTGGTGATTACTCAGTTTGGCTCTCTATTTTTTATAGACAATATTTCCCCCATTCTGCTCTCTGATTGGTTCATATAGGTAATTAAGTCCAAAATGGTAAATTATCCAACTATAAGTTGAATCAAAGATGAAAGATTGATGGTCTTCAGAGATGCAAGCAATAATAGCAATAGCGGGAAGTCAGTTTGGCTGATTATTTTTTTATAGACAATATTTTCCCTAATCTGTTCTCTGATTGGTCCATACTAGACTACCCCATTTCTTTCTAAAACTTTATAAAAGAAAGAAGACTGATCCAAGCTTTGATAGGTGAGGAGAGGTTTTTCTGCTAAAAAAACTCATCATTCACCATCGGCTGTCAGTCGCTGTCGAGTGTGACTGTCCTCCGTCTTGGTTCTGTGGGCCCTTCGGGGAGGATGCCTACGCGTGATGTCTTTTAACGTGGGGAGACTGATGCACCTGCAGTCACCACACGACCCCTTGGCAGAGGAGTACCTTGTTCCAATGGCATGGAGAGAACCACGACGACTTGAGGCCATCCTCTGTTTCAGCCTTTATCTGCCCTCAGTGCCGTTGTGTCACTGTGGACATCATCCGCTACACCCGCCGTTGAGATCTTGTACTATTAAACTCATAGCTGGAGGGAAGATAGGGCTTCATACCTTTCCCAAGGGTATTAGTCGACATCTTACAGTAGACGGAACAACTTGGATTCGACCTCGCGTAGTACGGTTCCGAAGTCCGATAGCCTATCCACTGGGCCTCGTCGACAGCTAAAAAAACACAGCATGATAACATAACAACAACAACTTAATAGCACAACAAAACCGAAGCGATTAAATATATCGCCCACCCACCCCGCCTTACATTTCACCTATCATTCAATATTATAATCCTTTCGAAAGTGGAGTATTGGTAAAATCTCGGGCTCTGAAATCGTAGTATGCGAGTTCAAATCCCAGTCAAAACCATTGCATTCACCTTTCGCTGCCTTAGACAGATGGAGCTTGTTAACTCGGAAGAGCAACTCATCTAGTTGAAGGGTGACACCGAATGCAAAAAGCCCAGGTAAGAGCACAAAAAAAGTCCTTGTACCAAACTTAGGTTGGTTCTTACCAAGTAAATATAGTATTATTTGGGCTCGTTAACTCGGAAGAGCAACTCATCTAGGTGGAGGGTAACATCGAATGCAAAAAGCCCAGGTAAGGGCACGAAAAAAATGTCCTTGTACCAAACTTGGGTTGGTGCTTACCAAGTAAATATAATATTCCTTTCTTTTTTACAGAGCAGCCTAGACGTCCTATCTTAACAGAACTGGAATTGTTTATAAGAAAAAAAGAAGATTACGCGAAAATTATTAATTATGGTTGGCATTTCATTGAGGAAGATTCATGCATCAAAGGCGATGAAATCGGCTGTCGCGTAAGTTGTAACGCATGCGCAGAATGTGTACATTATTATTTTTATTTATTAAGTTCTCTTGCCCCGAACAGGCACGGATTGGTTCGATAGATCTCGGGACTTATCGGTTGGTTTTGGGGAATGACCAACCGGCTCAATATAAAAGCTTTTTTATTATTATTGTTTTATTTCGGTCTCTGGTTTAGCCAGGCACGGAATGGTTCGATAGATCTCGGGACTTATCGGTTGGTTTGGGGGAATAAACCAACCGGTTCAATATAAAAGCTTTTTTTATTATTATTGTTTTAGCCAGGCACGGTTTGGTTTGATATCGGGACTTATCAGTTGGTTTCGATGAATGATGAACCGGTTTTATATAAAAGTTTATTATTATTATAATTATTATTATTATTATTGTTTTATTTCGGTCTCTGGCTTGGCCAGGCACGGATTGGTTTAATAGATCTCGGGACTTATCGGTTGGTTTCGGTGAATGACGAATCGGTTTTATATAAAAGTTTCTTTTTTATTATTATTATTATTATTGTATTATTTCGGTCTCTGGTGAGCAGCACCAACCAAGTTTGGCACAAGGCCATTTTTAAGGTAAACACAATGTTTTTGAATGGGATTTGAACTCCCATAATAGGATTCCATTTTCTGAGCTTTTACTAATGCTCCATCTCGTCGCCTCCGGTGAAAATATTTCCGTGATTAGCGTCAGTAACTCATTCGCCTACGTTTCATTTTTTTTTTTTTTTTGTGGGAGTTTAATCATTTTGTTTTTCTCGTCTCTCTTTTTAGGTTAACACTACGGGACCCTTGGTGTGCTACAACGGAGCCAGTTCCAAATGGAGGGTTGTGGGTATCCAAACTTTTCGACCCGGAGCATGCGATACAACTGAGCAAATGTTGACTAAGGTGTTTTCCTATGTAGATTGGATATACGACACTATGCTTGGTGATTCACGTAAGGAAAATGATCACTTTGTAAAACCATAGAATGTCCCAAAAGTTCGTAAACACTTGCGAAACAATTAAAACTTCAATAAAAGTATAATTTCTATGCAATTTTTAATTGTTTTATTTATTTATTTTTTATTTATTTTTATTTTTTTGCTTTTTTTTGGTCTGGGTTCGTATCGCGACTGGAAGAAATCTACGAGGAGTCAGTACTGTGCTTAGCTGTCTAGCAGTCTTGATGCAGATTGCGCCTTGCGACCCCTAACTAAGGCGACTTCCACCTGCAGGCTTCGATCAAAGACTATATGTACATATACATACATATATTGAGAAAGACAAAGAGAAACAGATGAAGAGATCGATAGATAGACGTATTTTTTAGTATATAAGTGTGATAAAGATTTTCTAGATAATACTAGTAAATTTTTTTAGTAATTTTTTACAAAAGATCTATGAAGCCGATGAGCCTTGTGGTTCCTAGAGAGCTCTTTACAAAAGATCTATGAAGCCAAGGAGCATTGCGGTCCCTGGAGAGCGTTTTTGCAAAAGATCTATGGGAACTTGCAGTCTCTAGAGAGCTTTTTGCAAAAGATCTATTAAGCCAAAGAGCCTTGCGGTCCCTGTAGAGCTTTTTTGTAAAAGATCTATGAAGCCAAGGAGCCTTGCGGTCCATGGAGAGCTTTTTTGCAAAAGATCTATGGGACCTTGCAGTCCTTAGAGAGCTTTTTGCAAAAGATCTATGAAGCCAATAACCTTGCGGTCCCTGGAGAGCTTTTTTGCAAAAGATCTATGGGATCTTGCAGTCCCTAGAGAGCTTTTTGCAAAAGATCTATGGGATCTTGCAGTCCCTAGAGAGCTTTTTGCAAAAGATCTATGGGACCTTGCAGTCCCTAGAGAGCTTTTTGCAAAAGATCTATGGTACCTTGCAGTCTCTAAGCTTTTTGCGAAATATCTATCAGATCAATGAATCTTGCGGTCCCCAAAATTGCGAGGTATATGGTGGCCCTGCGAGTAGTTGAAGCCAAAGTACAATAGAGTTTAAAAAGAGCTGCACGGCGTTGAGGTTTGGACACATTGAGCCTACAGTTCTGTATACGATTAAAGACAAAGTACCTGGCTCTGATGAACCAATAGCGCACTTTAATGCAGCAAGACAATGCAAAGCCATGCACCGCCAAAAAGACGAGTTTGAAAAGAGCTGGACGGCGTTGTGGTTCTTCCACATCCGAGCTACAGTCCCATGCTCCATCAGATTACGGCCTTTTCCGCTCAATTTTTTAAAAGCCACTGATTTCGCTCGTTTGATTTGAATCGTGTCCAGAATTCTTTGATTTGAAGCCGGCTGAATGGCATTTTCACCTGATCTTAATCCTATCTAAGAATAAAAGTTTGGGTGAGAACTACGAGCAAGTGCTTGTAAGAATCGAGTCGGCAATTATGGAACGCATTTGGGGGGCTTTAAGTCAGATCAGAGCATCTGGAACTAAATAGCTCGTTGAACGTCAGTGACATGTGCAATTGAAGCTCCTTTAATCCTTTAGACTCTAAGAGGCCGATATATCGGCCCTAACAACATAATGCAAAAGAACACACACCAATATTTTGGCTTTATTATGTTCCTCTAATATAACAACTCTGAGTGACTACTTAGTAATTTTGATAAGTCGGAGATCAAAGGACAAAAAATCCTTCCTAATTTTTTTATGTTACTCCTAACATCTGCCGTGTGGTCATTCAGGAACTAGACGTTATTTTGAATTGCCTGAGAGCTTTCGGACCTGTTTAGGCCCATCTCCAGGGGGCAGTTTAAAATCACGTTGAGACCCTGAAGGGGGCTACACAGCAGATGCTCGTTGTATTAATATTATATTTACTTGGTGAACACCAATCTAAGTTTGGCACAAGGCCATTTTTACGTGCTCTTACCCGGGCTTTTTGAATTCCGTTTACCCTTCACCTAGATGAGATGCTCTCCCAAGTTAACGAGTCCCATCTGCCCGCTAACTGACTGCTAAAGTGAAAGTAATGGTTTTGACTGGGATTTGAACTCGCATAATACGATCCCAGAGCCCGAGCTTCTACCAATGCTCCACCGTCGCTGCTCATTGTATTAATATTAAATTTAAAATCACGTCGAGACCCTGATAGGGGGCTACGCGGCAGATGTTAGAAGAAACATCAGAAAATTGGAAAGGATTTTTTTTAAAGAGCTTCGATTGAAGACATCGCTGAAGTTTAACGAGACCTGTTTTCATAACGACTTGCTGCCCAAATACACATACTTTAAACTAAATGGCTTTAAATGTTCCTAATTACGTTTACATGTGGGTAATTTGATTTTTTCTGTTCCACTATCTTTATTTCGCTTTTATTGTTAGTGTTGTGGGGCTATCTCTCCTTTCGATTACCTAACCATGGACTCGCCCAATGGGCATATAAACAGTCACCCACGTCGCTACGACGAGAAGGCAGCGATGGGCTACCCGGATGTCGGTTGATTGCACTATTAGTAACTACTTTCTGTATTACTAACTTACTCTGCTATAAACTCTCTATCTACTTGCTCTTTTATTTGTGGGTGCTAGGCAGCGACGGGCTATTCGGATGTCGGTTGATTACACTATCACTAGCTACTTCTGTATTACTAACTTACTCTGTTATAAACTCTCTATCTACTCGATCTTTTATGTATGTGTTGTGGGTGCTATCTCCCCTTTCGATTACCGAACCATGGACTCGCCCAATGGGCATATAAACAGTCACCTACGTCGGTACGACGAGAAGGCAGCGACGGGCTACCCGGATGTCGGTTGATTACAAAATAACTAGCTACTTCTATATTACTAACTTACTCTGTTATAAACTCTCTATCTACCTATCATCTGATCATTTGTTCCATTATTAATTGCTAACCACTCAGCAACCACAACAAATACTAAATTCATTTCCAATGCTTTTTAATACTAAATTCGTTTCCAATGCTTTTTAATACTTAATTTGTTTCCATTGCTTTTTAATACTTAATTCGTTTCCATTGCTTTTTAATACTTAATTCGTTTCCAATGCTTTTTAATACTTAATTCGTTTCCAATGCTTTTTAATACTAAATTCATTTCTAATGCTTTTTAATACTGTTGTCGGAGCTATCTCCCCTTTCGATTACCGAAC
>JAUZSX010335511.1:0-10810 GCA_034780655.1 Idiosepius hallami
TAAATATTTATTATAAATATGTGTGTATAGATATATACTATCAATATATATATATATATATTGATAGTATATATCTATACACACATATCTATAATAAATACACATATATATATATATGTGTGTGTGTGTGTGTCTGATTCCTAAGAAAGTGAAGATTTATCCATTAAGTGCAGGTAAATCTATTAAGTGATAAAAAATATGTTCTGATTTCACTTTATCAAATCGACATCCCTCTCTGAAAATTGGTATTTGAATATTGTAAAATCAATGAAAGCAGTTTAAACATGTGAGCCATATTTACAGACCTATATTTTATATTTACTTGGTAAGCACCAACTCAAGTTTGCCACAAGGCCATTTTACATGCTCATACCCGGGCTTTTTATATTCAGTGTTACTGTTCACCGAGATAAGCTGCTCTCCTGTGTTAATGAGCCTCATCTGCCCGAGGCAGCTAAAGGTGAATGTAATGGTTTTGACCGGGATTTGAACTTGCGTAATACAATCTCAGAGCCGGAGCTACTACCAATGCTCCACCGTTGCTGCCAAGACCTATATATGTATGCATATATGTAGGCATAATACTTATACAAATGAAAGTCTTTCCCCCAACACACATGTATGTGTATATATCTCATCAATAATAATAACAATCGGAAATTAACATCAATAAATAATTTGGAAATTTGCATATAAATCTATTTCATTCTTTTAGAAATCATCAGTGCAACATGGCCAAAGTTAACCAGCAATCCTAATGATTAGAGATGCTATTTAGAATTTTGTGTTTATTATTATTAAAACTAGTTAAAACGACTTATGTCCACCCCTGTATATATATTTACTGTGCACTATCTAACCTATAGATGGTGGCAATATTGGGGTTCATACCTATCCCAAAGGTATTAGTCTAGCTATGAATGCAAATGGAACAACTGGGATTAAAACTCACATATTACAATTCCAAAGTCAGCTGCCTCTTCTCTAGGCCAAGTGGATCTCCCCACATCCATCTATCGATTGAGTCATAATAAATGATTACATAAATGTGTATCAATTATTTTTGTATTCTGTTCATTTCTTTAGACTGCAAAAATGTTTAATGAGTACAGGATGCATGTCCAGAATTATATGTCATTCAGGTTTTCCAAAGACAGAAAAGTTTGATTTTCATTCCTATATGCAAGCTTAGATTTTTAGTAAAGCACTCTCAAAAGAGACTGACTTTCCGTGCCACAATTATAACTATCATTTTTTAGATAGCAAAAAACTTTGATAAGTACAGGATGCTTGTCCAGGATTATCATATTTACGTGGTAGAGCACCAAACCAAGTCCATTTTTACATGCTCGATATACATGGGCTTTTTGAATTCAGTGTTGCCCTTCACCTAGATGAGTTGCTCTCCCGAGTTAATGAGCCCCATTTGCCCGAGGCAGCTAAAATGAATGTAATGGTTTTGAGTGGGATTTGAATTCATGTAATACGATTCCAGAGCCCAAGCTTTTGCCAATGCTCCACCATCGCTGTCCATGTTCAGGATTATGTCATTCAGGTCTTCCAAAGGCAGAAAAATTGGGTATTTGTATTTTTAGTAAAGCACTCTTAAAAGAGACTGACTCTTAGTGCTGCACTTACAACGATTGATTATTTTTTAGATTGCAAAAATGTTTAATGAGTACAGGATACATGTCCAGGGTTATATGTCATTTGGGTCTTCCAAAAGTAGAAAAGTATGATTTTCATTCGTATATGGCTTGGGTGTTTGTATTTTTGGTAAAGCACTCTCAAAAGAGACTGACTCTCCGTGCCGCACTTACAACGATGGTTTCTGGTCAATAAAACATTGTCATATAACATCTAAAGTATTTATGAATTCACTTCAGGTAAAACGAAGTGAGATTTGTTCATAAATTCTAGTCAGTTCTATGACAGGGATGTAATATATGCCAAGTTTTAAGTTGTGGCTCGAGCTGCTTTATTTCTTACCTCTTGCAATCTTCAGCTTTTTTTTCTCTCTGTCTCTCTCTCGCTCTCTTTTTTTTCTTTTCTCTTTCACACACACACACACACTCTCTCTCTCTCTCTCTTATACCTCTCTCTATTTCTTTCTCTTTTTCCTTTCCTCTTTCATTCTCTCTCTCTCTCTCTCTTTCTTATACCCCTCTCTATTTCTCTGTCTTTTTTTCTTTCCTCTTTCATTCTCTCTCTCTTTCTTTCTTAAACCTCTCTCTCTTTCTCTCTCTTTTCTTTCCTCTTTCATTCTCTCTCTCTTTCTTTCTTATACCTCTCTCTATTTTTCTCTCTCTTTTCTTTCCTCTTTCATTCTCTCTCTCTTTCTTTCTTATACCTCTCTCTATTTTTCTCTCTCTCTCTCTCTCTTTCTTTCTTATACCTCTCTCTATTTCTCTCTCTCTCTCTTTTTCTTTCCTCTTTCATTCTCTCTCTCTTTCTTTGTTATACCTCTCTCTATTTTTCTCTCTTTCTTTTTTCTTTCCCCTTTCACACACTCTCTCTCTCCATCCCTTATACCTCTCTATTTCTCTCTCTATCTTTTTATTACCTCTCTCACACTCTTTCTCTCTCTCTATCCTTTACTTCTACTTCTCTCTCTCTCTTTTATTCTATCTTTCTTTCTTTCTCTCCACTTTCCCTATTTTATTTTCTCTCTATTATTCTTTCTCTCACTCTCTCTGACTCCCACTGTTCTTTTTTTCTCTCTCTTTCATTCTCTCTCCTCTTTTCTCTTCTTTCTTTCTTCCTTTCATGCTTACTATCTTTTTTTAATCTTTTTCTGTCTATCTATCTATCTCTCTTTTCATCTTTCTCTCTTTCTTCTTTCTATCCATCTATCTTTCCTTCTTTCTCTCTATTTCCTCTCTATTCTTTCTATCCATCTTCTTTCTTTCTATCTATCTATCTATCTCTCTTTTTATCTCTCTCTCTCTCTTTCTACCTATCTATCCATTTCTATCTTTCTCTCTTCTTTCTCTCTCTCTATCTCTTTCTACCTATCTATCCATTTCTATCTCCCTCTCTTCTTTCTCTCTCTCAAACTCTCTTCTATCTATCTATCTATCACTCCTTTTTCTCTCTTTCATTCTATCTTATTCTCTCTCTCCTTTTTATCTATCTACCTATCTTTCCATTTCTCTCTCCCTTTCTTCCTCTCTTTCTTTTAAGACTAGACTGTCTCACTTCCCAAGTGCTTCTTTCCATCTCTCTCTCTCTCTCTCTCCTTTTAAATTTTTTTCTTGTTTAGCTTCTTTTTTTCTCACAATTTCATTATTCTCTCCCCTTTCCTCCCCCTTTCTTAAATAGTCTCTTTTTACTCACACTCACCTCATTCACCCTTTCCTCTTTTTTTCTTCCTTCCTTCCTTCCATCCTTATACTCATCCCTTCCTTCCTTCCTTCCTTCCATTCCTGCCTTCCTTCCATCCATCTATCCATCTCTTCCCTCCTTCCTTCCATCTTTTCCATCTCTTTCTTCCTTCTTTCCTTCTTTTCATTACTTCCTTCCTTCCTTCCATTCCATCTCTTCCTTCCTTTCTTCCTTTCTTTTCATTACTTCCTTCCTTCCCTTCTATTCCGACTATTCTTTCCTTCCTTTCTTCCTTCCTTCCTTCCTTTCTTCCATCTCTTCCTTCCCTATTATTCAATCTCTTCCTTCTTTCCCTCCTTCATTTCCATTCTTCCTTCCATCTCTTCCTTACTTCCTTCCTTGCATTATTCCTTCCTTCCTTCCTTTTATCTATACCTTCCTTCCTCTCCTTCCTTCTATTTCTTCCTTCCATATCTCCTTCCATCCTTTCTTCCTTCTTTCTCTCCTTCCATCCTTTCTTCCTTCTTTCTCTCCCTTCCTTCTTTCTCTCCCTTCCTTTATTCCTTCCATCCTTTCTACCACTCCTTCCTTCCTTTGTTCCTTTCCTTCTGAACTCTCTGCTTCTGCTCTTTACTTTCCTCTTCTTCCCTCATTCTCCATCTGCATCATTACTTTTCTTTTCTACAAAGCCCACCCCACCCACCGCCATTTTCACCCCTCAACTATCTCCTCCCCTGCACAGACTGTCTCCCCCCTCCCTCTGGTATGCTGAACCTTGAGAGCCACTAAGTAACTCTTTATTGATTTCACACATACCATCTGATACCATTGTAACATCCTGATTTTTGAGACTGACCTAGTTCTTGTCGCAAAATGGCATACCTTCCATTCCAAAATGTTCATATTGGATCAAGAGACATTAAATAGATTTGAGACAGATTCTATAAAATACACACACACACACACACACATATACACATACACCCTCACATTGGCAGCGAAGTTGGAGCATTGGTAAAAGCTCCAGCTCTGGAATCGTAGTATGTGAGTTCAAATCCCAGTCAAAACCATTGCATACACCTTTTTAGTTGCCTCAGGCAGATGGGGTTGGTTAACCCAGGAGAGCAATTCATCTAGGTGAAGGGTAACATCGAATGCAAAAATCCCAGCTAAGAGCACGTAAAAATGGCCGCATGCCAAACTTGGGTTGGTGCTCACCAAGTAAATATAATATAATACACTCACACACGTGTTTGAGGACATGTATATTATATTTACTTGGTCAATCACCAACCCAAAATAGTTACAAGGCTATTTTTACATGCTTATTATCTGATTGGGCTTTTGTAATTAGTGTTGCCTTTCGCCAAGATGAGTTATTTTTCTGAGTTAACAAGCCCCATCTTCCCAAGGCAACTTAAGGTCAAGGCAGTGTTTTTGACAGACATTCAAACTTGTGTAATGCGATTCCAGAGCCCAAGCATTTACCAAATTTTCATCTTCACTGCCCAAAGACTGTTATATTTTATAAAAGCCTATAGTGTAATGTTTCAAGAATGGAGCTAGTATAAAAAATATGAGTATTGATATCTAATTTATAGCATTTTTGTATTAATTGGCTTCATATCTAAGTTAAAGTAAAAACAATATAATCATTACACTGTCTTATATTATCTTCAAACGTCTAGAGCAGGGATGTCCAAAGTCCGGCCTGTGGGCCAAATCCGGCCCACCTGTTAATTTTTTGTGGCTCTCGGCCGCATTTTGAATAAATCGATCGTAAATAAACATCTAGTAAAAAAAAAATGGACTTACTGTTACTTTCATCATTATTTTGACACATAATGTGAAAATCTATATTGTTTACAAAACCTCACCCATTTGTTGCATTCAAGGAGACAGTTTCACCCTTCATATTAAATGTATGTTCAATTATGAAATAAAACACTTCACCAGTTATTTCAGTTTTTATCCAGCCCCCAAAAATGTTTTCATTGCAATATATTGCCCTCCTCACAAAATGTTTGGATACCCCTGGTCTAGAGCTATATTATACAAGAAATACAAATAATGAGATTCATCTCAAGGATTCAAAAAACTATAAAACTATAAGACTAGTAATTTGAAAATTGATACATTTATCAAGAATCATCTCAAAGATACCAAAAAACAAGGGTCAGCCTATACAGCATTTATTTATTAAAATTCAGTACTTTACAACGGAAGCGGAGCAGACAGAGCCAATAAAATCATCAAGGATGTCCTGGTTTGGTTGTTTGTGTTTTATGGCATATCAACTTTTTTAGGTCATTTAATGCTAAGAACAATCATCGTATACACATGTTTTTTTTTTTATTAGACAATGTTCACTATTTAACCCATTGCTGGAGGGAATAACTGGATTCATACCATTCCCAAGGGTATAATCCAATTATCAAGATAAACATTTAGAATAATCTTAATCTTGGATTAAGTCCATAATCTAAAAGGTTTAAACTGAACTAAAGATAAATGGATTTCTGTTAAAAGACTGAGTGTTTGTGTATGTTTGTCTTATAGCTTACCTCAAGCAAAATGAATTCATATATATCTGTATAAGTATATTGTTATTTAGATAAACTGTTTATTTGCTCTCTTTGCTATTTGCGATAACTCTGTCTCCATCATTTTATCATGAGACAAATTTCGATTAAGTCGAGAGTGAAAAATGTGAAAAAAAAATTGACTTGTTTTTTTATCTAAAGATTTTTTTTTGTTTTGCCTTGCTAAGCAATAAAGTAAAAGAAAGAAGAAATATTGGTGATAATCACCTTAGCCTCATCAATCCATATAATTCTTAGACACATCTTGGAGAGACAAGAATATCCACACTAAACCAGGAAAAGCTGAGAAATGGTTTGCAACCAGAAGAATTAAAAAAAATCAGATAGAGAAAAAAAAAACTGGAACTATTTGCACAAAAGAAATTTCTTATTTATAGACTTGAAACATTTGTAGATTGTTATCTTATCCATTTTAGGTAGAGAGCATTGGACTATGGAATCGTATTATGCGAGTTCAAATCCCAGTCAAAACCATTGAATCTACCTTTATCCGCTTTTGGCAGATGGGACTCATTAACTCAGGAGAGTAGCTCATCTAGGTAAAGGGCAATACTCAAAAAGGGCAACACTCAAAAGCCCACAAAAGGTCTTCCAGGTTGGGTGTTGAGCATAGGGCTAGTGACTATTTCTTGTAAAAACAAGTATGCTACGGAAATAGCAATATAAACAAATTTGCTGCCCAACGCACTACTAAGTGTAATGGTTGATGGAATCTTAATTATTTACTTTTCTTCTATTCTATCATTAGGTCAAAGTGTTTCCCTTCGCCTAGATGAGTTGTTTTTTGTTGTTTTTTAAGTCCTTTAATTCTAGTTGGGAACATAGAGTTGCAACGACAACATTTATCGCCGTTTTGTTTTTTGTAACATTTTCTCTTTTTACAGAATTGGATAATCTCTTGATACGCTGGAAATATTCTTCAAGCATATGCTAAAGAATATGCTCTTTTTGCAGGAATATTTATCATAAAAAATATGCTTTTATTTCTCAAGTATGTTCTTTCTTTTAAAAGAATATGCTTTTTGTTAAAAGAATATTCCTTTTTTTAAAAATAATATGTTTTGTAGAAAAAAATATTCTTTTTTTAAAAAAGAATATGCTTTTTAATAAAAGAATATTCCTTTTTTAAAAAGGATATGCTTTTTGTTAAAAAATATTCTTTTTTTTAAATATGCATTTTGTTAAAAGAATATTCTTTTTCAAAAAAGAATATGCTTTTTTATGAAAAGAATATCCCTTTCTAAAAATGAATATGCATTTTGTTAAAAGAATGTTCTGCATGCAAAGAATATGCTTACATAATAAGAATATTCTTGTCAGAGTCCTAGTTATAATTGAGTCATGGTGTCCTTTCAGATCACAAACCATTGTTGCACCACTGAACCACTTCTTACATAGTCTGGTTGTTTTGTTCAGTTGACTGTCAAAAAAATATTTCTTAACCGTTGAAATTTTCACAATGGAAAATTGATATCAAAAATTACCTCAAAGGTCACAAAAGAGTAAAACTTCACCATATTAAAGATTTTGAGATTAATTTTGAGAAGTTGTTTTTTTTTTCTTTTTATTCTTTTCTTTTTTTTTTTGTTTTTATCATGAAAATCAATTTGTCTGATGCTTGATTTAAAAGGCTTATTCAAATTCTACCAAGAGACAAATTAATTTTATTTGGAACAAATCAACAATTTTGATGACAAAATATCAATAGTTGGTTAATAACTTTCAACCAAAAAAAAAAAAATAAATAAAATAAAAATAATAATAATGTAGAGAGATTTTTCAATTAAAACAGAAAGAAAGAACAAAACCAAAAATTGTAAAATAATGAAAATGGAGATCTTTAGACGGAGAATATAAAGAAATGTTGAGAGCAGCTTTAATGGCTGAACTGAATGAAGATGAAATGCTTTTATATTCTTATTTTTATTTACAGGGTGTTTCATAATAAACAAAACCCAGCATTATGCTTAGGACCCCGCAACCACTGCAATTGTGTGGCGGCAGCAAGCTCCCTAGGGGCTGCAAAGCTCATTGGCTTTATAGATCATTTGTAATGCAAAAATTACCAATGTAATTAAATATTAGGATTAACAGAAAAATCATTATAACAATGAAATACATCTATCAACCTATCTCTCTGTCGGTCTCTGTTTATATATATTATATTTACTTGGTGGGCACCAACCCAAGTTTGGCACAAGGCCATTTTTACGTGTTCTTACCTGGGCTTTTTACATTCAGTGTTACCCTTCACCTAGATGAGCTGCTCTTCCGAGTTAACGAGCCCCATCTGCCCAAGGCTAATAAAGTGAAAATAATGGTTTTGACAGGGATTTGAACTCATGTAATACGATTTTAGACCCCGAGTTTTTACCAATGCTCCACCATCGCTGCCCAAAGAAATTTAGGATATAGTTTGACCAATTGTGTGGAATAATTTGAATATTCTTGTTTCACAAGTCATTTTGAGAGGGAAAAAAAATTTACAAACTCTAGACCCCATTACAAAAGATCTTGTAAGAAAACAAGAAAAAAAAACTCATAAGAAAGATCATGAAAAGAAGAATTAAAATCATCTTTAATAAAACATGCATGAATAAGCGAAGACACGGAGTCAACGGCCTTCAGTGACTGTCATTTTCTTGCCTACGCGGCCATCAGACCGAAAGCTTTTGGTCTGATGATCGTACAGACGAGAAATTGACAGTCACTGAAGGCAGTTGACTCAGCGTCTTTGCTTTACTAATATACATGCTCTATCACTGATATTGAGCACTCTATAAATATAAGCAATCTTACTCTACAGATTAATATATATATATATATATATATATATATATACTCATAGATAGGTGTTTATATATGATTATTTGATTTTCTGGTAAATTTAATTTCCAAAATTTCATTGATAATTTAAAAGTTGAGTCTACTATTATCATTACTCATCAGTGGGGTTTTATTAATATTCTTTTTCATAGAATATTCTTATCACAGTCCTAGTTATTAGAGCTGTGAAAAGAATCTTGCTACAGAAGATTTACAAGAGTAAGACGCTAAAAAAGAACAAAATATCCGTTGTTAAAAAAACAGAATGTACAAGAAAAACATTAACATGCGCCGAAAACTTCACTTACATTAATACAAAAACAAAAACCTAGCAGCATAAACATTAGAAAAACAAAAGTTAACAAACATGAACTTATTTACACCCGATGAAGAACCGAATGTTCTCCCGGTCAAAACGTTGTGAAGAAAAAAAATAAATATAAAAATAAAGAAGAGAACAATTGTCCGAAAAATACTCCTAAAATTATTAATCATAACTCATGTCAAGGATTACAAAAAAGAATAAAATAGTCAAGTTACAAATAGAATATTTTTGATAAAACCATTTTGTCACAGCCCTATTTATCACACAGTCTATATTTATCATTTTTTCAGGGAATGCAACAAGTATGGAATTCACTTGATACTCTTGAAAAATGTTGTTTAAATGAAGAATTAGCTAACAGGTATTTATGTATTTTTATCAAATGCCTAAAAATGAATAGCGTACATTTTAAAATTTGCTTTGATTTCCCTAAAATCAATTAATTCCTTTCTATTAAAACTCCCTTAAGATTCCAAAAGATGGTAGGGTTAGGGTAGGGCATGACTAAATATAGAACTGTTCTTGCCTAAATGATGATAACAAATGTAAACAAATAAGGTTTTTATTTTCTTATGACAGATCTGGATCAGTGCTTGGCTTAGGGCTTGCCCTCAGCGCACTTTGTGAAGATGGAAAACCTGAGTCTCGTGAATATGTGGCAGCAAGTCTTAACAAATTATTTGCTTGGCTTAAAGACCTCGACACAAGTTCTCATGTCTTCCAGGTAAAATTCTTATTTCATTTGATGATTTGAAAAAGTGTATTATTTTTGTAATCTAACACCTGATAAAGTTAAATATATCAATCATCTCATCAGCTAAGAGTAGCAGTGAGTAAAAGAAAAGGTGTATCTTTCCGTGCACTAAAAACAACTGATCAACTCATAAATAAAAATAGATTTTCTTCTTAATTTCTGTGTTTTTGAAATCTCATTTCTTTGCAAATTAAGTTTCATAAAACGTGACTTTTAGGCCGTATGCTACAAAAATGTGAGTTTCAATGAAGAAAAAGAAAACTTAGGAAAAGAAAAAAAAAAGTCATGTAACCTCAACAAACGATTCTGATTTCCTGTTTAATTTTTCTTTTAGGTTCTGTGTTTCAGTGTGGCTTGTATTGCTGGTTCCACATTTGCTGCAAACATCATCACAACCCAAATAGTTGATGATATTATAGCTCACCTTAAAGAACTCAGCTATATGAACCCTCAGGTAAATAATTTCATCTCGTAAAAGAAATAAGCATAATAGGCTCGTTTTTTTTTTAATAAATATTATTTCAAGTTGTAAAATTTTAGTATATTCAACAATATAACTTTTCAAAGATAATTTTTTTTTAAATGGCCTCCAAAAATGTATACATTGTTTGAATACTTATCTCCTTTATATTAAAGTAATAAAATGTCACATATGGATTAATACCTTTGGGGAAGGTATTACGGGATTATTGTAGGCCACTGCTTATATAAAACTTTTATTCAGAAATGTTATAAATTTTGTGGGCTCTATGCAGTATGGTTGGAAAGAATAAATAAGGGAATAAAACAATAACAAAAAATTGAAAAATAAAAATAATTATATTTGATAGATTAAACAAATAATAACTAGCAGAACCCGTGTAAATTCCACGGTAGTTAATAACTTTAACCTCACATAAATATGAACCTTTTCATCACATAAACAAACAATGAGAACTTCCTTCAATATAAAAATCAGTGTCCCATTAATTCAGATCA
>JAUZSX010335522.1:0-10810 GCA_034780655.1 Idiosepius hallami
TGAAAGTAATGGTTTTGACTGGGATTTGAACTCGCGTAATACGATTCCAGAGCCTGAGCTTTTACCAATGCTCCACCATCGCTGTAACGGTATATGTGTGTGTGTGTGGGTGTGTGTTTTTTTTAAAATTGTCTTATATGTGTTAGTGTTTATAACAATATATCAACATTAAATCTTATATATATTTAGCAATTTTCTATCTTGTAAATAGTGTAAATGATACTAATCTTATTCAATTTTTTTTCTAAAAAAAAGGTATAATTTGTTCCATGTGTGCAAATTCAAGTCAGTAGGCGTTAAACATTTTTTTTATTCTTTATTTGAGGTCATACTTGTAAAATTAGCCTTCTAAGCCATCATTTTGCTATATGGTAATTTAGGTTTCATTTTTATATGTAAATACTGTCTTTTTTATTCTTCTCTTTTAAAAGAAGAATTTAAAATACATCTTTGCGGCAGCAATTGTTGCATCTGTGAAATACATAAAAAAAAAGACCAACAAACTTAAAGCATTTTTTATTGCAAAATAAAATGGAAGAAATTGTAATGTGATGGTGTCCTCATCAAGTAGATTAAAAATGATAACTGTTTTGTTACTTTGTATTTTGTTAAAAAAGAACTTGATCCTTTTTCTCCATTTTCAGATTAATCCTATTAGGGATTTTTAGGGGGCCAATTCCTTTTTTTTTAATCTCTGGAATTGTTTTCTGTTTTTCTGGAATTTTCTTTTTTTTCTTTTTAGACTTTAGAGAAAAATGCTAGTTTTAGTGAATGAGATTGTGGAAAGCAAGAGCACTATATCTACTTCATTTGAATATTTTCATTTAAGTAGATTTTTTTGTAGAAATGGGCTATAATCCTTTTGCTGCAATACTTATTTAAAGAAAAAAATACTTTAAAATATTTTCCAATAACACACACTCACACATACAAACAAGGGCCAAAACATATGCAGGCACATACATACTATGTGTAGAACACTGAATTTCTAAATAGAACCTTTTTTTTCTGTTCTACCACTTTTTATCAGTATAATCTTGTTAGTTCATGTAAGTGTATTTGGAAGTTGCTCAAGTCTTTTTAACCATCTATTCTTTTGATTGTATTGACACCATTGCTTAGTACAGTCCTGCTTGAATTCAATTTGTTATCCAGCTACTAGCAGGTTACTTTCCTTAAATGGTAACACTTTGATCTAAAAATCTTCCCCATTTTCGATTGAAGTAATGATATTTTTCTTCTGAGGACAGAAAGTTAATATCTTTTTATAAGTGATTCAAGTAGTGCAACAAGTAATAAAACACAAATTCATTTTGTAATTGAAACTTTGATATTTAGATTAAGCCATCATCTATAGCTTAATTTTATTGTCTAATGCATCTGTGTACTTTCCATTTAGTTAAAAGCTATTCATACAAGTTTGTAGTCATTATGTGTAGTATAGAAACACATTTGGTGGCTTTTAACAAATGAAGCAAAACAATTTTTTTTTTTTTACTATTCTGTTTTTGTTTTTTTAGACTTCCTAATGTTTTTATTTGGGATTTTTTTTTTTTTTTATAAAACAGCTGTATATTTGATTTTGGCGGGAAAAACAAACCTGGTAATTGTCATTGGGTCATTCAATTGTTTCATTATCAATTTGTTCAACAAAAATCAAATTAACTTTTATTTTTAATCTTTATATTGATTTAGAAAAAGTTCCATTTTGTACGTATAACTGGAGATTCATTGTTATTTTAGGTGATTAATTTAATATATGCCAGTCAAAGAAAAGTTTATCACTCAGAATAGCTATTTCATAGATTTAAATTAGATATCATTTCATATAAGGTAAAAAAAAACTGTTTTAACTCTAAATATTGTATTTTGTTTTATTTTTACTTTTTATTTTATTCTTTATTTGAGGCATAATTAGAACTACTTGGTGCTAACCAAAGAGAAGCTCTTATTTTTGTCAATTTTGGTTTGTCTTTTCTAATTTTGTCAAGGTTTTTTCATTTTTTCTGATTGTGTCTTAGTTGAAGATATTTGTCATTTGTTGACTATGTTCATTTGAATCCATTTTATTTTCCAATGAAAATTGCCTTTCTTTTTCCTTTCTCATAGATTTGTTTTTCATTTTTATTTTATTTCAGTGTTTTTTTTTTTGTTTCAACAAGCTGTTTTTTATCACTTTAATTTCATATCTTATAATGTTAGACAATTTATTTATTTTTACTTAAATGAAAGAACAAACTAAAATATGACCAAATTCAGTAATAAATATTTTTTTGTTTTCAATCAAAAATTCCCAAATATATCTATAAATAAATAAATAAAAATTAATCTAAACATCTAAGATTATTTCTTTTTAATTTAAAAAATAGAAATAAAAGAATAAACATAACAACATAAGAGGTCTGTTCCAAAGATTATACCACCTATTTTTTATGTTATTTTTGCCTAAATTTGAAGAGCAATGGAGACAGGAAGTGTATAATTAAAACTATCAACCATTTGTTCTAATTTCTTTTCCACATAGTCATCACCAATCTCAATACACTCAAGGCAGTCTATTCTGGAATCCAGAGAGTGCTTTGTTACTCACATCTATGTTGCCATTCTGAAATCAACAAACTCATCTTCTGTTTTAACATTAACTGAATCAGCTTTGTGAACATTCAACTGATGCCGGTGAATATTGATAGGTTCAATTTTTTCTTTGTGAAGAAATTGATTTCTATCTCTGCTTTTGATGCATATCCATGAAAGATATTGCTTCCTTAAAGTCTCACACCGTCAATATATGCAAGAGAGAGATGAAACTTTCAGGTCATGAATGCATAAGTCCAATCATCAACAATGCAATGATAAAAGAATAGGAGATATTTGTCTTGGACCGAATCTCATACTATAAATTTTCTCTTTTTTTTACATTTTGATAGTAATAGCACAACATTAATTATTTAATGGTTTTGCTGGGTAGATATTTTAATGCAATTAAGCTAGGATATCTGATATTTATATGAAGTAATATTAGCTTTACTAATTAAGTTCATTAATGTCTTAGATAAGATCTAGTCAAATTAGTTTTTATAGATAACAAACCTATATATAGAGATTAAGCAAAGCAAGATACATGCTTTGACTAATTAGAATTTAGAAAAAGATTCAATTTTTTATTATTAATAATAAAATGTCATCTATTTCTAATATTGTTTCATTCTGGAACATGTCAAATCCAGTCCTGTATTATTAAACAGAAGTTTAAAATACAAAAAGAAACTATTTTTTATTGACAAAACCTTTTAATTTCATATGATATCTATTTCCTTGAAACTAAGTACTTATTCTTTGAAGGTGAATAGATTGGATTGTATGAATTAATTATAACTGAATAGCACAACAAATATGCATGTTTTTTCGCAACCTCATTACACAACACATTTTCACTGATAGGACACTTCCATTGAAATTAACATACACACACACACACACACACACACGTTTTTTGGATTATCAAGATTCACAAAAGAACTAAAAAAAATCCTGATCAACCTGTTTTTGATTTTTTTTTGCTTTATAAATAATGATGAAATGCTCAAATAAATTGACCTGAATTCTGTTTCATCCATCAGCCTTATCAAGTGCCAATACTAGAACAAGTTGTCCACAAATGGTTACAATTCACACCCCTTCCCCCATACTTTCTTGTTTGAAATTCCATTGTTTATGAAAACAAGGGAAAAACACCTTGCCTGGTGTTGTCCAGATAAATTGATATGATATCCAATGTTTGAAAGCATAAAGCACAATATATAATTATTTTGCATACATATTTATGATTTTTTTACAAGTTCCATGTCTTCCACATAACCTTCAGGGAAAACAATCCAAAGATTTTGCCTTGCTGAAATATCTAAAAAAAAAAACTCCTTTAATATCAGAAATGGTTTTGCCATTCAGAATTGTCTTTATTTTATGAAGTAACATTCCTACTAAAAATAATATTTCTTTCTCTCTTACGATAAATGTTGCTCTCACCACGTTTTAGGCTGTAATTACTAGGGATACATTTGTAAGACTCAACATTCCTACTGGTCAAGTTTAAAACACCTGATGAAGGCCAGAGAATTAGTTGGCTGTAAAATGGTAAAACAATAACTGTAAAAATGAGATCAACAGCCTGCAAAAATAGACATACAGATTGAGTTATAAAATTTCTTTTTCTTCCTTAGAAATAATTCAGATTTACATAATATTAGCACGGAAGTATTTCTAGATGGATTAGTATCTATTTATTTTAAAAGAATAAATAGACTAAAACAACAGTTTCTTTTATTCTATTATTAAGTTGCGGAACACAACAGTAAAGTAATTTTTATAAGTTTTATGATATTGAATCATATTGATTAAAGAAGAATTTTCTTGGTAAAGTTGGAAAGTAAATTATCTCCCTTAATTAAATTCAATGTCTTTGTCTATTTGCAAAAAAAAAATCATTTAATTTGCTATAAAGCAAATTTATATTTTTCTATTAGCCAAAAAATCAGTGGTTTTTTAAAGTAGGTGGTACAGCTCCCTAGGAGGCAATATTAACCTTCGGGGGGGGGGTGCTGGCGAGTAAGTAGTCTGATGACATGACTGGGAGTGTTAAAATCTTGATGGGGCATTAGGACAATTACAGTAAAATGTTCAATTGGTAGACAGGCTGGAAAAACAGAAGCATTTATAGTTATTTTTCTGTTAAAAAAGGATAATTTTTTTGTTTAATTTTTAGAAAAAAAAAATTATAATACAGATTCAAATAACCCCATTTGTTTGTCCTAATATAATTAAAAATTTCTGATAGTTTCGAAGAAGGCATTATTTTTTTGTCAACTACTGACAATTTAAAATTTTATTTTTATGGGGAAATAAAACAACTTCCAGTGAAGGTATTTGTAGCTGTAGGTGACCCCCTTTGAACAATTATACTCATCTGACCCCAAGATATGGCTCATGTTATTTTTTCATTTATTTATATTTTGCAGCTTTAGTACATAGACTTTTGTGCCAAGCCTATTTTATTTTTGGTTTATAGCGTCTGAAGAAGCAATTTCTATCCTAAGAATAATAAAGCCGTGTAAAAAAAGTTAAGTAAAATACATGAATCTAAATATGTAACTGAAAGTATTGCATCATCTAAAATATAATACCAGCATAGTATGCACTCCATAGATATCTGTATCATAGAAAAAAAAGAAAGTGTTTCACCTACAAGATATTGTACATGGTATGTTAATAGTTAAGTAGTAGATGACGAATCCTAGTATAGTACCCTGTATCCAGGGCTTTGATAATAAAATTACATGTAAAATGATTAAATACATGGAGTGCAAGTAGTTTTTTTTATACCTATTGATGGAAGCCTTTCAACATAACAGCTGCAATAAGCATAAGATTTCTGTATTTTATTTACTTGGTTGAGTACAAACCCAAATTAGGCACAAGGCCATTTTTTTATATGTCCATTATATCTCTGGGATTTTGTAGTCAGTGCTGCCCTTCACCTAAATGAGTTACTCTTCCGAGTTAATGAGTCCCCTCTGCCTGAGGCAACTTAAGGTAAATACAATTGTTTTGACTAGGATCTGTATTTTATTTGATATATTATCTTATTTGTGATTTCAAGTTAGTTTCTTAGTTATGAGGCTTTTCTGATGAACTCCAACTGAATCATTCTTTCGGTTCAGGTTTTTACAGATGAACACTAGCATCATGAGATAATGAAATAAGTCTAACCCAAAATATGTTAGTATTGTTTTATGAAAATACCATCTTGGAACAGATTTATTTGAGGAATAGAAGACATAATGTAGAACAACCAAGCCTAATTGATGTTGATTTTAACTTTTTTCAAAGTCATTTAGTTCATTTACAGTCATAGACTCAGAATGTTTTGAATTTTTTTTTTAATACTTTTTTTCTTTATCTTTTTGTTGTAGTATACTTTTGTATATTGAGATAGAGAAAAAATATCTGTTAAATATCTTTTATATTTTTTGGATAAGTTAATCTAAAGGCTTCAGCAAGATTATCGGCCAATTTTGCTGAAATTCCACAATGGATTTTTCTTTTTACAAGTAAAACTGTTGTTGCCATCAACTTTTCTCTGGTAAGATTTATGCACTGATGCTGTTTGTATTTGAATAAAAATTTTTTAATGCTACTAATCTGCTTGTTAGACAAAGTAAAAGTTAATGAAGCTGATTTTTATTTCTAAAACTGTTATGCTACTCCGCTTGTTCTAATGCATTTCCTTTCAAAATGGATACACTTGGAAGATGTATGAATCTAGAACTGCTTTGCTCTCATTAAGTTTATGAATATGTACCATCCCAGCTGAGAGTTGACTCCAGTTAAATCCTGAGATCTTTCCAGAAATGTGGTACATGACAATTATATTGCTTGATAGTAAATATACTATTGGTATTTAACGATAGCATGAAATTTTGACTTCAAGAAAGATTGATACCTACCTACCTACCTACCAATTAATATGCATGACATTTTTAAAAATTAGGAATTGGATCAATTTTAAGTTTTGACATGTTTGCATGGATTCATTTTAATCCAATATTATTAACCTTAGTTGGATAAAGTTTGGTTTTCCTTTAATTATTTATGATATTTTATGCTAATATTATTATTATTTTTGAATGATGGATTATTTTTCATTTTACCTCTTTTTGTAATGTACAGTTTTTGTAGCATCTTTTAATTCTTGATAGGTGAGAGCATTTTCAATTTACAGTGAACTATAATTATCATATAGCATTAGAACAAAAACAGATGAACAATATTTTGAACAACAGATAAAGTTTTACTAATTCCTAATGTATATGATATTTACTTGGTGAGCACCAACCCAACTTTTGCACAAGGCCATTTTTACGTAACTCCTAATATATTGCAGATAAAAGAATGTAAACCATTTATTTTTCTTGCAATCTAGTAAAAAGCTTCATTTATAACTATCTTATGAAAAATCATTACATAGATGTTTAGTAGTATTTCAGTAAGGGGGGGCAGTGGGCAAATAATACCAAAGAGAGGAAGGCCCGAAACGGTGCACATTCTATCCTGATGACCCCAAGACCTATATATTTGGTCATTTGAACTTTTACGATTTGGATTACCCGAAAATGTCATAGATTCAGTGAAGTAGTATGTCGATAGGATAAAAAGAATTTTCAAAAAGACACATTTTTGGTAAGTTTCATTGGTGTTTATTGCATGAGACATTTAAAAAAAACAACAAAAAAAACATTTGCTTCACAAATTTGAAAACTTGAGTTATATACAATATAGAATTTCAAAGACTAATTTAGATACTCTTCCATTCAAAAACATTAAATGATAATTTAAAGATTTATAATCTAAAGTATGATGTTTGATAGAATTAATTTTTATTATATTAGTAGTACTGATTTTTAAAATCCTTGAGATGAGGCTTGATAATTTGTGTATCAAATTCTAGGACTATTGTCCTTATCTTTATTATTTTTATCTTTATGTATTTTTTAGAGTCCCTTAAAAGAGGCTTAATAATTTGTATAGGATTTGGTGGCTTAAAGAGACTTATTTTGTGTATCAAATTTTTTTTACTATTGTCCTCATCTTTATTGTTGTTATCTTAATGTGTTTAGTTTTTTTGTCATTCAGTCACTTAGATTAGGCTTTTTAATTTTCATATTGTACTTTTAGATTATTATCCTCATCATTATTGTTATCTTCTCAAGGTTTCATTTTTTTAGTGTCACTGAGGTATGGTTTTTTAATGTGTGTATCGACATTTCAGACTATTTTCCTCATCTTTATTATCATCTCCTAACATTTTGTATTTTGGAATCCCTGAGATGAGGCTTTTTAATTTATATATCAAACTTTCGGACTATTGTCATCATTTTAATAATTGTCATCTTCCGAATGTTTTGGCTGATGACACCTTTGACCTTTTTCAAAAGTGTAAAATTTTTATGACAGCTTTTAGATATAAGATGAAGGTTCACAAGTTTGATCAACTAAAGAAGGCTGAAAGGGTTCATCAGCCAAAATATTGTGATGATGACAATAACAAAGATGAGGATAATAGTCTGAGAATTTAATTAAAAAATTGGTAATATTGTTTAAATAGAGTTAAAATTAATCTGAAAAGCTACATAAGAGAAGTTCTTGTTACAATACCATCTTCCTAAAAATAAAGGACACCAAAATAAGGGTTTTAGTTTAATTTGAATGCTAAAAGAATTCAAGTTGCATTTGTTTATTCATTTAAAATCATTCCATGCTGCAGAGCAGGCAAGATGTTCCAACCCCTACCATCAGCTGACAAAAGAGGATTGCATTCTTTCTATCTCCCATTGAAAATGAGCTCCACATATTGAGGTATGCCTATAAAAACAATGCATGCATAGTTGGTGATTTACCAACAAGATTAATTACTGTATCATTCTCATTTCTCTTTCTTCTTTCTGATCTTTTATCCCACTCTTTCTCCTTCATCTTAGTGTAGTAAATAAGTAAAATAAAAAAAATCTTACTTGCTTAAAAATTATTTCAAGGAAAAAATATTTGAAAATCTTTTATTTAAATAAATGCAACTTGATCAAAACTCTTTATTTTGCTTAAAATTGCATAAGACAGGCTACATAAATATGAAATAAGAGTATCTATCAGTATTAGTATAGTATATATGCAATAATTATAAACATATATATGCTATAATTGTCAATATAAGTTCAAATTGCAGCATTGTAGAAAATGCTCATATAAATTAGAATCAGAGGTAAATAACTTTTTTGTTTGTTAAAATTTGATGTAAAAAAAAAGACATGCTAATCATGCAATAAGAATATAATCCCAATTTGATGTTATAGTAAAAAAAATTGAGTAAAAAAATGTTTATGAAAATGATTGTAAAAATTTAATAGTAAATAAGACTAATTTAATTCCACTGATGTAGTATTAAGAAAACAAAAAATGATTTTATTATAATGAATTATTTCATTTGAAAATCATTTAAAGATATTTGCAACAATTTTAACATTAACTTTTGATGTAATAAGAGGAATGACTGAAAAACAAGTTAAAGTTTTCCGTAACGTTTAAGAGATTTTACGATGACTTAGGATTTAATAGTGAATTCTATTATGATCTCCATTGGTTTAATATTAAGTTGTATCTTTTAAAAAAATGCTGTAGTTAAATATTAAAAAAAAGAAAAACAAAAAAAACATTACAATGGTGACAACATAATTGACTTGTAAAAAATAATCATTAGAAAAAAGAAATACAAGAATAAAGGAAATAATTGTATCCAATTATATATTCCAATAGATGTCTGGGTATTGCTCTATATCTGCATCCTCGGATCTCAATATGTATAATGCATGTATGTGTATATGTATAGATATTTATTTATACATATTGATACGTAAATGTGCTGATACAGAGAATTACCAATGCCTGAAAACTTGAATTATCAAAAGATTATCCGCTGTTTATTCCTCTCTCATTGCTGTTGGGAATGGAAAAAATGTAAAAAAAAAATTCAAAAATTCTTTTTTATATTTTTAAAATGGTATCCAAAACTTTGAATGTTCAATTCAAAACTAATTCTATTAAAAAAAGATTATCTAAAATTTCTATTTAAGCAAGTAAGATTTATTCCTTTAAACAAAGTTCTGATTTATTGTAAGGTAACTTTCTTCCTTTTTTGTCTTCTGTCCCTCTTCATAGATGTGTGTAGATATAATAGCTGTTGTCTCTGGTTTAATAAAGATCGTATGATATTTTAATGTGTAGATAGCATTCTTATTCCATTTTATATAAGTGTTGGTCTATTAGCTTCTTAGGATGTATGTTTGGCCTTGACCATTGTTTTTTGTATTTTGTTTCTATCTTATATTTCATCTATTTGTGTTGAATATGCATTTTAACTAGCTTTCGTGTCAGTTATTTAAAAGTTATTTCAAATTGTTTTCTCTTTTTTGTAAAGTTATTAAAGTGTTTTGTCTGGCTCATTTTATATCTTTAGGTTTATATTTTTCAATAAGAAATAGAAGTCATTGTTTTTTTAACTAAACTCTTCCATCCCACAAGAAAGCCCTGTTTTTTTTTTCTTTCAACATCTCTTTCTCTCTCTCTGTATTTATCTCTCCTTATCCTGCTCTAAGTCAGTAACTATTTACTTTCTCTATTTCTTATCTACTCTATTTTTTATGAGGAGGTCCACTTGGCCTTGTGGGTAGACAGTCAGACTTTAGAATCATAATATTCAAGTTTAAATCCTAGTTGTTCCATCATGTGATCATAATAGAAGGTAGTTAAAGGTAATCGTTTCAGTCCTGGCATCAGGTGAAAATGACTGTAGATTACCTAAATTAATAAAGTACATGATAACCTGGAATATAAGTTAGAATAAGATTTAATTAGCTGTCTATCTAAATGTGTACGGTCAAATTGCATTGGAGACACCGGTTCTTGCTAGATCACCAAAGTTAAGCAACGTATAGCCTGTTCAGTACTAAGCTGTGTGACCTCTTAGGAATATCATGTTCTGTACCAGTGTGCTAGCAGGATGACAAGCATCATCCGGCTAGCCTGTGCAGGACTAACCACCATATAGCCTGTTCAGTACTAAGCTGTGTGACCTCTTAGGAATATCAGGTTCTGTACCAGTGTGCTAGCAGGATGACAAGCATCAGCCGGCTAGCCTGTGCAGGACTAACCACCATATAGCCTGTTCAGTACTAAGCTGTGTGACCTCTTAGGAATATCAGGT
>JAUZSX010335531.1:0-10810 GCA_034780655.1 Idiosepius hallami
TTGTTCTGTAAATAAATTAATTTGTTTCGTTTGATTTATTTTTATTCCAACATGTCACGTGTCTTTATGGTGATAACTAAAAATTATAGACGGAAACATTTGTAACCCTGGTCCGGGCTGTCCTGCAAGACTGTTGTCGAATGATTCCTGGCCAGCAATGTTGAGGTTACTTTATTTTTAACCCTTTCGACCCTAAGGCGCTGATTATATCGGCCTTAGTAACCAAAGGCAAAAGACACCCTGACATTTCAACCCTAATAGGTTTTTTAGAACAGCTCTGAGTGACTACTTGGTAATATTACTAAGTCAGGGTCCAAAAATGGAGGTTAAAATATAGTTGATTGTGTGTGTTTTTTTTTTTGTCTTAAGTCACCAGGACCGATATATCCTTTCTTTTTGGGTGTAATAGGTTAAGAAGGTGAGATTTAGTAGATCCGATCCTGAATCTGGTTAGTATTAGTTTCTTCTTTATTTGGAGGTCAATTTTCAGGCCTATTTTATGTTGTTATGATCAGTGGACTTTAATGAGATTTATTTTTCTATTTTGTTTATTTAGTTGAATGTGTTGTACAAAAAAAAAGCCAAAGATTGTTTTGTTAAAAATGCAGTTTGAAGCCAATAAAAAGCACAAAGATAACCGTTTCCAGTATTTTCCATCAAATTTGATTCATGATGAAAGTTAAGGTTAGAAAATTCTATCTTAACTAAAATCAATTACTAAAATCATTTTCATATCACAAGGCATAAAATTACATGACTACTAATTCCTATCGAGTTGACTAATATAGTAGGATGTGCAGACACTGAGTCAACAGGAGTCGGCAACTGCCAGTTTCTTGCTTAGGTGTTTTTCAGTCTGAAACGATGAACGTGTAAGTGAGAAACTGGCAGTTGCCAACTCCGTGTCTACACTTAACTAATATTGAGCACCCTAACTATAAATCTAAACAATCTTATCACTTAGAATAATATAATTACACACACGATATTAAAGATCAATCTGTTGATAGTCAAATTTATATTTACCGACCAGAGAGCATGTAAAGTAAATAAATCGGCAGCCGCTGGTGACTGTCAATTTCATGCTTGTGTGATCATCAGACCAATCAATTGTTCTGATAATCACTCAAGCTTGAAAGTCACTAGGCGTGGATTTATTTACTATATAAAATAGAACCTACGTTCTGACAGTGTTATAAGTGAATAAACCGTATTTATTGTTAATATAATTTATAGATCAATTTCATTCTTAGGAGTTGCACTGATAATTTCTAATAAAAATGAAATAGTGATTCATCTATTATTATATATAAATTATTCTGTAGAGTTAGATTGCCTATATTTATAGTTAGAGCGTGTACATTAGTTAAGTGTGGACAAAGTCACTGAAGGCTGTTGACTTGGTGTCCACGCAGATAGCTAGATAGAATTGGTAATATGTTGAGACACTTGACCCCACAACTAAGTTTCTTGTAAGAAAACCAGAAAGATATTAAATTTCTTTTGTTTTTTTTATTAGTACAAGTCCCACCAAACATTTTGCTAGAAACCTTTATTTCCAAGAAAAAACAAAAAGCAGCAACTCTGTAAATAAAAAGGCTTCCAATTGCACATTCACCAAAAGAAAAAAAAGGCAGTTTTTATCTTTGAAGGGTTGGGGGAAGGGGAGATGGTTTATGTACAAAGCTTCTTGCATATCACGTAATATTGAATAGTGAAAGTATAGTGAAATAAAAACTATTTTTTCAAACATTGATTGTAAATGGTTTTTTTTTTGTTTTTTTTCTCCCTTATAAATATTTTAACATAGAATGTAAAACGAGATGAAAGGAAAAAAAAAAGGGCTGCTCACATTTCTTTTTTTCTTTTTAAATGCTTAATCTTAAAGGTAAAAAAAAAATCTTAATTCTCAATAGTGTTACCATATGGTTACACCATTTGTGAATTCTTAAAAAAAATCTCCAAAAAACTTGTTCATTAAACCTAGCAGGGGTGTAAGGATGGTGCAATATGTTTACATGTTATAACTAGGGTTGTAACAATATTCATTTAAAAATATGTTAGAATTTCCTGTAATAAGTAATTTTACTTTCAAGTAAAGGTTTTCTGAGTTGAAAAAATCTACATTATGAGACATAGAAATATAATTACTTTTGGAGCTTTTTATATTTATTGCAATTGGTTAATCAAGAAAAAACTGGCTAAAATGTAAAATTCTCATTTGTTTCTAAAGATCTTTTACAAAAACAATTTAAGTTTCATGTATTTTCATTTGTGTCTTTTTAAAGAGAACTTTAATCTTTACAGAAGCTTTTTGGAAATAGATTCTGAAAAGAAGGATTTAAAGTTTTTTTTATGAGGGACATTATGGAAGAACCTTATAAGTTTGTGTGCAGTTTTAAATCATTTACCTAGTTGTTGTCTTCCAGAGCATTAGCCCTTCTAACACCTTTCCTCCTCCTTTTAAATTCCATTTTAAAAAAAGGGAGTATTATATCATTACACACACTGAAGTGACAAGACTGGTGAAGAGAAATTCTTCAATCTTGTTCGTCAGGTTTTTCTTTTAAGTAATGAATGTGTCAAGATTTGAACAAATTCATTCAATAATATCATGTTTTTATATGAAGCTTGACAATTAGTATTTGGACTTTTGTTCTCATTTAAAAAGATTATACACAACATTCATTTATGATTGAATAAAGCATTTAATTTGCAAATTTTTAAAGGCTGTAGTTTTACGTGTGTGTGTCTGAGATAAAATAAAAACTAATGAATAAGAGTTTAACTTGAAATATTATGTAACACTTTTTTTTTTTTAAATTCTATTTTGTATTTCATTATTAATTTCTAATTATTTACACTTAGTCTTGTTCAGTGATAGAATTAATTTTCATCCAAGAAGAATATGGATTATTATAATTGTGTGTCTATACGTATATGCACACACCTAATCTACGAGAGAACAAAAGTCCGATATGTCCTCAAAAAAAATAAAAGTACTTTGTGATAATTTGTATTTTTTTTTTTTTAAGTACTATTTGTTTTTCATTAGGTTTATCAAAAGCAAACATTTTCAACCTAGTAAATATTTTTTTCTCTTCCCATCTTGAAGGGGAGGGGGGGACAAAAAAAAAAAAATCCAAATTTTGTAAAATTTTTTTTTCCTTACTGCATTTGATTTAGCTTGTTTAAAAAAAAATAAAAAAAATACTAGGGTAAATCAAAGAAAGATTAAAAAAAAAAAAAAGTTTCATATTTATAATTTTTATTTGAGGCTAATAATGATGTTAGTAGCAAGCGATGAATTTCCTTACTGAACGGCTGGTGTTTTTTGCATCAAGACCAAAGACTGTAAATTGGTTCCAACAGCTTCCAAGTTTGCCTGCCACTGGACCAGGCACTGACGAAGGGTCTGCCATTGAGAACGACCAAACGTTCTGTGAATGGTCGAACTAATCAGAACTTTCTTCTGCATCTGGTCAATCTTGGCACGCACGGCTTTGGTCTTCAGCACTGCAGACACAGAAAAAAGAAATTTGAATAACAAGGATTGTCAAGATTTTAAAAAAAATAAGTTTGAGGAACATTGTGTAGGGTGTCTAAAAAGTATATTTACTTAGTGAGCACCCCCAAGTTTGGCACAGGCCATTTTTACGTGCTCTTACCAACTGCTCTTCCGAGCTAACGAGCCCCATCTGCCCAAGGCTGCTAAAGTGAAGGTTTTTGACTGGGATTTCAAATCGCAAAAACTATCTCACAGCCCGAGCTTCTACCAATGCTCCACCGTCGCTGCCCAAAAAGTATGGCTATTTAGAAATTTAAATTTAAAATCAATAAAAAGTAAAATTTATCCTAAAACATTTAGACCAGTGGTTTTCAAACTTTGTTTTGCCAGTGCCCCCCCCTCACTGCTGGATGAAAAAGCCAGAACGATGGTACGTCTAGGAAAATATATGGTGGAAAGTATACAGGCACGACTGACAAACACTTAATCATTTGGTTTCCTATGTGGATGATATATTGACCCTGGCAACATGAGGCATAAAGACCCACCAATATTTCAGTTTTAATATGTTATACTCTTAGTGACTACTTGATAATTTTTATAAGTCAGGGTTCAAAGTACTAATCAAATCATCCTGTTTTTCCAGCCTTTCTACAAACACCAATGTCCCATATTACTGTGATTGCTCTAAAGCCCCCTTCACAATTTTAACACCCCTGCCCCATCCTACTAGTTACTCGCCAGTGCCTTCCTCAAAATTCATATCACTCCCCAGGGGATGCTACTGCCCATTTTGAAAACCACTGATTTAGACAATACAATTTTGACCAATAAAAAGTCTTACGTTCTTTTTCCTTTTAGCAATCAAACAAAACCCATAATAAATTAACTTCTGCAAAACAGAACTGAATGCTTTTTAGGAATTAACTTTTATTATTTGGACTTTTGTCCTCATCTTAGTATGCAGAAACATCAAAAAATCCCTACTAAGATGAGGACAGAAGTCCGAAATTCTGAAGCCTCATCTCAAAAATAATTGAACTCTTTTTATTTAAACTTCAAAACCGAAAACAAAACGATCCAAGGGGAATAACTCTTGATCAATACAAAGTTTTTATACATTTTACAATATCAGAGCTTATCTTAGAATTAAGGCAGTTTCTACTGCAAAACAACTTTTCAGACATTTTGTACATTTTCAGAATTTTTTTTTAAAGCCTTAAGATAAAGAAATATAAGGAATAGTTTAGCCACACTTCATCACAGACATTTAATCACGTAGACTTATTAACACTACCATATTTCATCACCACACTGATAAGAGTATAAACATTTTTTTTTTAACCCCCTTAATTTCAAACTGCAAATTCCTGAAACAAATCTTTTAATAAGAAAAATAAAAATTTTGGTTCATATCACACAGAGGTTTTTAAACTTTTTTGACCACACCCACTTCACGGTTGAATGAAAATGCCAGCCATCCCCCATTTCAGCAATGAATGCCACAACAACAATACATCTAGAAGAATATATTCGTGGAAGTATACAGGCATGACAGTCTAATTGCAGTGACTTGGGAACACTTAATTAAAGTGTCCTGTTTTTACAGCCTTTCTACCAACACTAATTGAACATTTTACTGTAATTGCTTTGAGGCATCCTTCACAATTTTAACGCACCCTTATTCGACTATATGCGATTATATAAATGGTCTACTTCTCCATTGTGGAATTTTACTTCAGTTACACCCGTGAAGTATATAGCTAACACAATGTAGTTTTATGATAAAGGGACGTAACTCTTATATAAAAAATACCACAAATAGTAATAAAACTATGGCAATTACAAAATAATGTTTTGATTAGAAAATATCTTAATATTTCAATTTCAATATTTTCACAAATTTTTACTGACAGAAAAAATGATTTTTAAACTTTTTTTTCAAAACATTTTCCATATTTTCAAGGCCTTTTTAAAGTAATAATAGAAATAATGTCTTTTTAAGACAAAGCTGAAAGCCTTTTCTATCTCTTGCAAATCCTGTACTTGAAAGACAAAGATCTACAATAAAATATGTGATCATCTCATAAAATACAACAATATTAATGAGGTAAATATTTTGCTTCAAACTGATTTTAGATGAATAAAATGGCAAAATAAATCTAAGCTTATGCTTTTGCTTCATTCTATATGGTGTCTGAAAAGTTGGTGTTTAGTAGCAAATACCGTCTAAATGCTAATGGAGGACATTTTCTTTAAATAAGCTCCAATAATGTAAATAAACAACATTTTTTTTTATTTGTCAAAATTGTTTAATTGTTTTATTATAAAATTTACTGTTTATGGATTTCTTTAATTTTCTTTGTATCCATAGAACTTTTTGGACAACCTGTAGAAATATATACAAATATATAAAGGGTTGTTGAAAATTGCTGTGCAGTACATTTCCAGCATTTTCTTTATGATAAACTGGGATATTGGAAATATATTTATTGGTAAAATTGTTTTGTCTAAATATTTTATAATAAAATTTACTATTTTATTAGTTTATTTAAATTTCTATATACCCGTAGTGCACAGGAACTTTTTGGACACTCTATTAGAAGGAAATTAAAAAAATTTTTTTTTTTATTTACCTTCAATGATAAATTCTTCCACCTTTTCGCTATCAAGTTGCAATTCTTTTTGGATTGTAATGAAATCAAGTTCTCGTCTATTTTCACACATTTGCATGAAAGTGAGCAACCTCATTTTGCGAATATTGTTTTCATGGGACAAACCTGAAAAGAAGGAAAATACAAATTGCATTTCTTTTTTTAGCTTTTAAACAAAACAGTCAATCAAAAATATTAGCTTTTGCCAATGCAACAAATACAGTTTCTTTTTAAAGGATTAAATTGGTCAACAACAAATTTGTCTTTTTTTGTCAGATGTTTTAGGATGAATCTGATGCGCTGAATCCAAAAATCACATTGGTTTGGCTCAATCAAGTTTTTGAGCTATGGCCACTTGTCATTTTTAATGTTTTTCATTACAGGTATGAAAGTGTGGAGCATTTTAGAAGTTAGTGGGATTAGAATGCCATTTAGAATAATTGTTTTCATTATAAATGATTATTTTAATGACAGGAAATATTGAGGTCCAATAGTTCTTGCTGATGATGTGTGTTCAGAAAAATTAGCTGATAATGCCACAAAATGGAATTGATTTTGTCATGGGATCTGATTTTTTTTCAAATTAACTTAGCATAAAAACCTGACTTAATGGAGAGAAATGGATGCCATTTCCTGATTCAGTAGTTTAAAAATACTTTAACTCATTCATAGAAATCTAGACAACATTCAAAAAATAAAATATTGTTATTCAGTGTTATTAATATTCTTTTATTTTAATAGTTTATCTTTAAAATTAACAAAGTTTGTTTTGTTTGATGGTTAGTTTTTACTGCATATCAACAACAGATGGGCCATTTTTATCAATTCATTTTTTATAGAAATAAAAATAAAGATAAGATCACCAAAGTTAAGCAATGGTCATAAATGGGTGACCCTTTAAATATACCAGGTACAATATCTGGGAACTTGGTTAAACAACTGGGTAGATGCACCCAAGGTCTTTAGTTAGACAGGCATCTAATTATGATGTCACGTTAAAAACATCTTCCCCATAAAAAAACAAATGAAAATAAATGTCATAACAAAAAGCCATTTTTATGTAAAAAAAAAAAAGAAATGAAATCTGCTTCACTTACCAATAGAGTTTATGAAGTCTGTATTTTTAGCATAAAATGTTTCATACTTTGCAAGTTTTTCTGTCACAAATATTGTCAGCAGCTGGAAAAACAAGAAAAGGGAATATATATATATATATATATATATATATATATATATATTTCATTTATTCAGAAAAGAAGTTATCTACCTGGTTTTCATCCCATCGATCATCAAGAGAATGTTGGAAAGTATAGAATATGGAATGGGAAGAATTTTCATATACAAAACACAAAAAAATCCCAGAAGTACTAATAAATAAATATAAATAATACATATATATATATATACACATAAATAAAGTTTTGGAGCCATTATTAGAACCCCCCCGAGCTTATACTACTACTATTTGATCTATAGATTTATATAGTATAGCAGTATTTATATTATTAAAGGAATTTAATTTCTGACAGTATTTTTTATAAACAAATGAACTTTATTAAATACAATTAGAAATTAAGATGAATTTGGATAGAGATCTTTTTCATTCTTTTAAAAATCAGTGCAATTTGTCCAAATTTGAACCCAAGACCTTAATGATCAAAGAAAAACGTCTTAGACAACTCAGCTATGAGAACATTCATAAAAAAAAGATGTTAATTTTCAGTAGTCAAGGATATTCTCTTCATCGTACGATTGTCTTAAATTTTGTTCTTACGTAACCACAGTTTCATTTATTCTAGTTTTTATAAATTTGCCTTCAGTAAAAAAAAAATATTAATAAATAAAATAATAAAAATATATATAAAGAAAGAAAACAAAGTTTACATCATGAATAAGTTCTCCTTCCAAAAATTTTACTGGCTTCAGGGTAAGAAGATGGTCCATCAAAAAGGTTCCTGGATCTGCTAAGCAAGTGACAATACATCTAATAAAAAAAAAAAAAATAAAATAAAAAAATATATATATATGAGAGAGAGAGGGAGATAAAAAAAATGATTTTTGAAAATTTAATATTTTTATTCAAGTATTTCTTAAATTAGATTTTATTTCTAAATATATTTTAATGAGAATCAAATGATAAATTCAAGTTTCTAAACATAATAAACTTTACTTCATCTTTACTTTACACCCAGTGGTGTGTTGGGCAGCAAATTTGTATTTGCTGTTTCTGTAGCATACTTGTTTTATGAGAAAGAGTCACTAGCCCTATGCTCAACCATCAAATTGGAGGACTTTTGAAATCAGAGCCCCATCTACCTGAGGCAGATAGTTCTACATACATTAGTTTTGACTGGAATTTGATCTTGTGTAATATGATTCCATAGTTCGAGCTTTCACCAATGCTCCACCTGACCTTTTCTTATTTCAGGTTAATTTTGGAAAGAGATTGCCAAATAGATATGAAGCCATTGCAGTTAAAGAGAATGGTTTTTTTTATGTTTCGAAAGAAACTTGAATTTTATTAAAATATTTTTATGCTTTTTATTAAAAGAATATTTTTCTTAAATTAATAATTTTTGTTAAAAGAATATGCTGTTTTAAAATAAAGAATATGCTTACATAATGTAGTGTTATTATTTATGTAAGACGCCGGAAGAAGATTGAGAGGGAAACTGAACGGAGACGACACCGGAGACCACGTGACAGAGAGTGTTAAAAAGAGAGGACAGAGTGAAGCAGGAGGTCGAGGAGAAAAGAGGTCTCTCTCTGTGGTGGCCGGCGGGCCGACCGGCCGGGCTGTTACCGACCGCGTAATGTGTATTGTGGACTGAACTGTTGGTGATAATGAGACGGAGGAGAGTTCCCGTCGGAGAGGAGAGAAACGTATTGGACTGTTATTGAACTGTTTTAATGGTGTGTAACTTTATGTCTGTTTTCGTTTTAATACATGTTTTATCGTTAACCAACAAGGAGTTGTAGTGTCATTCATTTACGTGTACGTTTGGGCCAAGCCGGCTGTGTGCGTTTGTTATTGTTCTTTTACACATAAAAAGAATATTTTTGTCATGGTCCTAATCATAAGCTATATTTTTTTTTTTTTAAATAAAATAAATTTCAGAATCAGAAGCTAAAAAAAGGAAAAGTATTTGTTTGGCTTGTAACGGCTGATGATCTCATAAAGATTAAGGAAGTACAATTAAAAAAAAAAAAAAAGAGAACAAAAACAGACCTGTGTGCATCTTCTCTAGCCTGGGAAGCATTATCTTCAGTGTAAGTACCAAGTAATTCTATCATTACTTTGGTGGCAGCCTCACTGCAAAAGATGGAAAGAACAAAATTACTCAGGGTTCATACAAATTTCCAATATTTATTTTTAACGATTTTTTTAAAGGATTTTTCAAGGCAAAATTTGATACATAAACAACGATATAGTAATCCCCAATATCTTAGTTACTGACAACACAACAAGTCATTTTCATTCATCTCTTTTTCTAGGAAGTAGTTTGAAAGGTCATACAGTTATTTACATAAAGTTCACACAAAGTTCTCTACAGTATCAAATAACAAAACTGATTATCTATTTACAGCTAGAACTTAACACAATGTCATCCAGTGTCTTTGACAAAGTCTTTGTTCTTCTTGCTTAGTTTCAAGCTTTTCTTTGAGCTTAGTCAGTTCAGTTTTTTCATAAATTTTTTCCCAACATTTTCAAGGACTTTTCAAGGCAATAATAAAATCAAGGCCTTATCAAGGCAAAACTAAAAATTCAAAAACTTTTCAAGTCTGTATGAACCCTGTTACTGTAAAAGTAATTCGAACTTACCAAAAAGGTAGCTTTTAAAATTCCACTTATCCTATGGATATAATGTTTCTATACTGGTCTTTTGGAATCCAACTCGTAAATATTCAAATAATCAACTCTATAAATCTTGGGATCATCAGGAGAGAATGTGCACCGTTTCGAGGCCTTCCTCTCTACGGTTTTGATTGCACCCCCCTCACCCAGTAAAAACTATCAAGCAAGATCTATAAATGAATTTAACATTATTTTGTTGATAGGTTTTGATTTTACAGCATGTTTTATGGTGGATCCTTGTGAATAATCCAAACTGAAATGTGGAATTACCATTTCGTTAGGGACTTTTCTCAAAGAAATGTGAATTGGAATAAAATAGATTGCTTACCTCATTTTTGCTTCCAAAACTGCATCGTGAAGCATACGCAAAAGAATCTGCGTTTTTTGAACGGGGAGGTTCCACATGGAAATCCAACTTTTTACCTAGAATTTAAAAAAAAAAAAATCAAAATAAATAAACGTTTGTATGTGATAAAAAAATGAGAAAAAAAAAAAAACAAAAATATATAATTGTTTTTTCTAATTAATTTTTCTATCACATATTGTCGGCATCTATTTCCCATTTTTTATTTCTATCAGGTCAGAAGGATTAAATGAATACACCATTCTTATAATTTGAATTGTTTGTATTTCCCTTGGACTTAAGTGTTTTGTTAAAATATTGAGTAAATGTGGTATTTTATTGATTGTTATGGTGATGGATAAATATATATATAGCTAGAGGATTTGCGTCGAGCACCCTGTACAAGTTTTTGGGTGAAATTGGTTTAAAAGGCCGTAACAGAGCCCGTA
>JAUZSX010335542.1:0-10809 GCA_034780655.1 Idiosepius hallami
CCTTATTACTTAGAATAATATATATATATATATATATATATATATATATATATAAAATCCATCCATCACCGTATTAGATTTTAGAAAATATTTAACTTAAAGCAATGGAAACAATTAAATGAAATTTGTTTGACATTTCTTCTTCAGTTGACACTTTTTTGCCATTGCAACTTTAGAGTAATCTGACAATAGCAAGAAATGACGAGTTTGACTGCTTTAAATAACTAAAAGTTATAAATCCATTTGCACAAAGTGATAACTAATGGGCTTACAAGATTTTACTGGACAAATCGCATTCCCTTTAGCGGCTTTTACGGTAACCAACGATTAATGAAGCTGCCAACATTTAATTGTGTTCAGATAGTGCACTTTATTCGCTTAAATTCTTTATTTTCCAAAAGAATTTAAAATATAAAATTATCCGTTTGCATCGATTGAACTAGACTTTGTAGTTGTTATGAAGATGTATTTTGTATTAAAATCATTTTAAAGGGCGTCAATGAGGTTAAAATAAAAATCTACACTGATGAGAAATAGAGACACAAGGATAGTAATTAAAATTGAATATAGGTTTACTACAACAAACACACATTTTTATATAAAAAAAATAACAAAGTATAAAGGTTATTATCAACAAAATTGAAAAAAAAAATCATATAGAATTTCTTTGTCCGAATTGAGACAAACATACAAATTTGTAACGGGAACTGGTGTCTCGAACATCAAATTACCGCAACGAGTTATAATTAAGCAATGTCGAGCCTGGTCGGTTCATCTATATGTGATAATTCATGAATACCTGGGACGATATCTTGTGTCGGGACGTGGAAATACCAGGTTAGTTTCTGGGAGTGCAGTTAAGCCACTGGGTAGATGCACACATAGTCTTTGGTAAAAAAAGCATTTCAGAGAATAAAAACTTTGCACTGACTGGGTGTTATCTGCAGTTTCAAGAACTGTGGATGGTGCTTCACAAGCCTTCCCAACTATAAACAAACAAGTGTTTGACAGACTCACGGCCATACATAGTTTAATGAGATTCATACGTCGAAATCGACGAGAGTACATCAAATCTATTTACCTATAAAATCAGATAGTCGTGTTTGTATGAGTCCATATATCCTGCACCCCTTTTGAAAATAAAACCGTAATAGTTATTAAAAAAACATTGTTCATTCGTAGATCTTTTCAGAAAAAGAAACTATGATAGTTATATATAAAAAATGATTTAGACCATTAAAATTTGCTTATGTACAATACTGTTTTTTTTATATATAATAGGCTTCGTTAACTACCATGGAGAAAAAATAGAAATGAAGTTAATGTGAAATAAAGCATCAGAAATGGATTTAGTATAAAAAGCATTAGAAATGAAATTAGTATTAAAACAGCCATTATTAACTAATTAAGTGTTAAAAAGCATTAGAAATGAATTTTGTATAAGAAAAAGCATTGTCTTCGTTAATTGCCCCAGTGGCAAGTCCCCGGTGCCGGGGAAAAGTCGGGCTATACTTCTGGGGTATAATAAAATGAAGAATGCAACAATTCTATTAAACTCTTTCCAGAATGCAAACTTGCTTTGTACTGTGTGCAATATGCTGGTTATTTTTTTTTTTTTATTTTAACTGTATTTACAAACAATCCTTTTAATTTCAATAAATATATTTTCTATTATTCATGTTAGAAAGAAAATTGTGCATTTTCTTCAGGAATTAAAAGAATCTAAGAAAGAGAAAGTAAATATTAGGTATTTAATTGAACTTTGAATCAGCTGACAGTTATTTCCTTCCATTGTTTTAATAAAATATCCAACTGCTCTAAATCTACACAAATTAAATGTTAGTAACAAGATTTAGCCTACGTACAAAAAGAACTTGAATAAAATGCAGCAATAGGAAGCAATTATGATTGCACAGGGTTGAATAACATCTCTCGTGATTCAATATAATAATTACTAATGCTTTTAAATACAACAAAGTAAACTGGTCATATGAAAACTGACTAAACAAAAATAGCCTTTTCCTGAAAAAAGAAAGAAAGGCAAGAATAATCAGAAGAAAAGAAATAAACCAAATTAATTTTAGATAAAAGTTTGCTTGGAGTTATGCTAGTCAACCCACAAAAATTAATTGAATTTAAAAAGATGAAAGTTTGTATGAAAGAGTAAAAATTTGAGATTCAATTAAGCGCTGCTTATTGAATATTGGATTCTTCATTTAATCAGTTTTAGCTCCGAGCTTAATAAAAAGAAATATGGAATAATGTCAATCATTAAGGATAAATATTTGAAATAAAACCTGAAAATTTAATATAAGAGCTGTCAATCTTAGCTTCATTTCTAAATTCTGAAATGCTATTTAAAAATAAGAAAATCAACAATCGTAAAAATAAAATCTTTTTATGAGTATATCAAACTAGTGAGTAAGGCAAAGTTTTAAATTTTGTTTCTGTGGTCTTGTTTGAGGCTGTGACATGAATTTACGATTAGCATTAAGCAAAAGGTGATCGTTTATCAAGATTAAGAAGACTCAGTCATAAATTCAGCGAAACTAATTGAGATTAACATTTCCTTATGTTATCCTAGTATGAAATCTGAAATATGATGATTACTTCTTTCTCACTCTCTTTTTATTTGACTTCTATAACTTCGTTTATTCTTCTACTTTCGATTATTTTTCTTTATTTTTTACCACTTAAGCTCCACTTTTTTATTTATAAATATTTCGTGTTCCTTCTTGAAAATTAAATGGAAAAGCTTAAAACTAGTTTGTCAGAACTGTTAATACAGCTATCAAACGCATTTGTCACTAACTAGAGCACATATATATCATATACCAAATAAAAATCTATGATATATCATATATACCAAATACAAATTAGGCAGCGAGGTAGAGCATCCCGGGCGCTGAGATCGTATTATACGAGTTCAAATCCCAGTCAAAAATCATTAGATCCACTTTAGCTTCCTCAGGCAGATGGGGCTCGTTAGCTCGGGAGAGCAGCTTATCTAGGTGAAGGGTAACACCGAATGTAAAAAGCTCGGGTAAGAGCACGTAAAATGGTCTTGTGTCAAACTTGGGTTGATGCTCACCAGGTAAATATAATATACCAAATACAAATATCAAATTGTCTGCATGTTTCATTAGCGTATACTGATTACTTTTACGTTCTACCAAGTTCACTGAAATAAATATACATTTTTGTGTTACTTCTTTATTCAGACTATTTTATAAAACTTCAATAATAAAATATTAACAAATTTTAGAATCAAGAGAATTTCATTTTTAATTTTCAAGGTCTAATATAGAGAGGCGTAGCTTACGAGCTAGCTTATAACAATGTGTTTCAGTATCGCTTTACTCTGAATTTAAAAATAGTTTAAAAATAATCTAAGAATAGACCGGCACTTAACTTTGTATTTAAAAATAATTGAATAAATTCTACCCCTAAAATATAATTTTTTATTAATATCAAGATCACTTTTTTAATATTCTATTATTATTGGTTTACTTGGGGAATTTTGATAAATGAATTGAGTAATTATCTAATTAGCTTGTTCCGTTAATCAATAATTTGGGAGCCACCCCCAGAGATGAACACGTCCTCACACAGATGAGTGACCACTTAGGATTAGCAGGCATTGTACGAGGCTGGTCAATGGTTCGTAATATCATCAGTCGAATCATTACGCATTCAAACGGAAAGATTCTTCCTCTACCCAATGTTTCCCTCAAAACGACCAACCAGCGTCGGTCATTATTCTTAAATTATATTTATTGTAACTTCTAACTTGGACCATCTTTTTGATTTCTGAAAATAAACTTGCAGTAAAAAAATGACTATTTTTAAAATAAAATTCTTGCACAAAAAATGACTGAATTTTAAATAGGAATTATGAGCCTAACTTTGCAATTCACCTAACTGCTGTTAGGGAAATTAGAAGATCAGGGGTAGTATACAAAAAATTAGATCATCAGTGTAACTGGGATTTGGATCTATGTATTATAATTAGAGACTCGACGCATTTATTTGAACTTTCATATTTAATCGAATCGAAACTAAATAAACAAGAAATTATAATTTATGTCTTGTGGCGTTTATAAGAATAAATATAGACTACAGAATCTATTAATTTAAAGCAAAGAGGGTATTACTAGGTATGCCAATAAAGTTAAACTTTTTAGAATGTTGTTTATGTTTAGGATGCTGGGATAACGGAGCCGTCTTTACAGTGAAATTCTTAATTTAAATGGTCAAACACTTGTAGTAAAAATACCTTTCCCAGTTTAAACAGGTCTAAATATCATTCAAAAGTCTCAACCTTTACTGCATAATTATAGAAGATATTCATGACCTGATATTGTATAATTTCGTATGTAACTATAGATAACGGCTTCATGATCTGTTATTATATAACATATAATATCATAGAGACCAAATTCATGGTATGTTATATAAATCATGTGAAATCACTGAGACCGCTTTTATGATCTGTTGACTAAAATAAAATCCGGTCTTTATCATAATGAAAGTGATCAAAATCTTCTTGTCAAAAGTTTTCTTTAAAGAGTCTCAGCTTGTAATAGTTCTTTTACCTTTTGGCCGATGAAAAGAACTACTTCCATGTCTTGCAGTGAAATTAGGAAATAAACGCAGCTAATAACGAGGATGAAGAAAAGTATTGGATTAAGTTCTATTAATTTGTTTTTCTTTTCAGATTTGTTTTTTGGTGTTTGATTTTTGGCAGTTTGAATCATATTGATCAAGAATTAACATTTTCAAGCAAGATATCTTATGCTTGATCGTGCAGAATTAGAGAGAAAAAATATTAAGATTTTTAATCCTCTTTACTCTTTTTTAATTTCTTCGCTTGAAATCAGGAGATTTTTTCAACGATTTTTTTCAAAGGTTTGTTTATAAAGAGTAAATGGATGTTATCTGATAAAGTTAAACTGTATAAATATGGAATAGAAAATACATTAAAGGATCGTAATATTCAAGTCTGTTTATCAGAAATTCATTTAAAATCTTTTACAACAAAAAATAAAAAAATAATGATAAAATAAAATAATATATTTTTAATATACAGTTGAATATTTGTTTTCTTTTGAGAGGTTATATAGTTAATTTGCTGCAGGGAAGGTCCACTTGGCAATCGAACTTCGGAATCGTAATACCAGAGTTCGAATCGAATCCTAATAGTTCCAAATTGGTTCATAATTTGACTAATCCCCACATTCACTCCAGTTATAGATATACAGTAAACATTGTATTGTTAAAAAAGAACTAGATGTAAATAAAAAGAACGTTTATCAAAAAAGGATTGATCTCACTATTGAATGAACTAAAAAGGTTAATATACCGTAAAACAAAAACAAAAAACATAATTTGTTGTGATTTCTGGAATATGGCTAGATAGTTATTATTCTAATCTTTAATGATAAATAGATAGCCTTAGAAACTTGATATTTACATTTTTTCATGGTTTTAGACCTAATCTTATGAAAGAAAACTGATTTATTTTTTTCTCAGCATATTGACTTTTTAGGTCATTTAATGCCGAGAACAAACGTTTTTTTGATAGGTGCTATTCTTGTTAACACATGATTTTATGAATAACAAAATATGCACTATTTTATTAATAACTAGAGGAAACTTGTCGATTTATACTTTTTGAAAGGGTAATAGTCCAAATATGAATGCAAACTAGATGTCTTAAATTTGAACTTGCGTATAACGATTTGCAAATATCTGTGACCTAAAGGGGTTTTCTTTAAAATCGATAGATAGTAAATGCCCTAATAGTGTCCTTAAGCTAACATTTGCAATAATTAGTTTTGAGTAGTTACTGTTTTTATGCTAGAACGGATGCATAATTCATGAAAATTTTGTCATTATATTTCCCAATCAGTTACTAGTAAACACTCTCGTTTGACTTTTTTTAAAATATTTTCTATTTTGATTGGAAAAGTATTTGAAGATGATAATCAAGTATAATTGAACTCTAGAACTGAAGCTGAAAGAGTAAACTTTGTTATAAATGCTTTAGAATTCATTAATTGGTTATTTTTCCCGGAAAAAGAAATTAAGAAAGAAAAAAATACCAATTAGAAAGATGGAAAGAAAAGAGATAGAAGAGAGAAAAATGAAAGAACGTCAAAAAAGAAAAAGAAAACAAAGGTAAAAAATATTGGGAGGGTATTGAATATATATATATATATATGTATATTTATATGTGTGTGTGTGTGTATTTAACTGTATAACATTGTCTGTATGAGGAACAGTCTCTATTAAAATACAATAAGAAAAGATTAAATTAACGAAATAAGGAATTACAGTATAAAATCTACACAAATAATAAAGAAGGAACTAAAAACTTGAAAGGAATAGAAAAAGAAAGTTGCATAGAAAATAGTGAACAAAAGAAGAAAATAACAAGCAAGGGAAAGCACAAGAATAACATTTGGAATTGTAATTAAACTTGATTGAACCAAGTGCCACTATTTTATCTAAGTGAAATCCTCTTTTTCAGATTGGCATTTAATAGCATACTTCAGCAGAGAGTATGCCCTAAGTTCATACTGAAAATTATGAATGCATATTATTTTTAATTAAGAACAGAAGAAACAAATAAACAATTTTTTCCTCCTTATTTTAAAAGCATAGCAATGTAACTGAAGGGCTTTATTTTCTGGACTTGATTTCCTAAAAATAAATCTTTGAAAAATAATGAAATGAAACTCATAGAAAAGAAAATAATGAATATCAACAATTACAAACAAAAAGTAATTATTTGATCTAAAATTCAAGTTTGAAAAAACATACCAAAGACATATCAAGAAAACAATGTTTTTTATCCTACATAAAATGCCTCCCCCAACAAAAAATTGAAATCTTAGCCGAAGGATATTTTACAAAACAAGAAGAAAAAAATCCATTGAAAGTTGTTTTTATGCTTTTGTGTTTCTGAAATCTCAATCGTATTTTTTACATGACCAGGGCCGTACTTAGAGCCCCCGCAGACCCCGCAAGTGTGTGTGTGGGGGAACAAAATCCCTTGTGGGGGGGATACAGTGCTCCTTGGCTTCACAGACTGTAATGCAAATTAATTACCAAAATAATTCATTGTTAGGATTAATTAGAAAATCATTATCGAACTTTAAATATACAGCTATCAATCCATCTTTCTTTCTTTTGTCTCTCTTTCTATATATATTTGTATATGTATATATAGTCGAAGGTTACAGTATATTAAGAGGAAGCAACTTGGTTTTTGCAGGGTAAAGGGGTCGCAAGGTGAATTCTGTGCCGGGACCGCTAAGTTGCTAAGCAGGGCACTGTACTTGACCAACATGATTACCATAAATGTATATCTCCCTGTGATTTAAAAGAATTTTCAGAAAGCGATTAAAGTCAGTCGATAACCCCTCACATGTTGATCTCTAATTGAAAACAAATAACTCAGCCTTTTAGGAAATATTTTGCTTTTAAATAGTAGAGAAATTAAGAAAAAAATATTATTTAATTTTTCGATCACAATGTAAAAGAGATTTAAAATAACTCTTGCGCCTGAAAAAACAAAAACTAAAAAAAAATCTCATTAAATGGACAAAACTATTTTTACAATTATCAAATTCATTCACTTAGTTTATATAATATTGATAATGTCAATGATACCATTAACATTTTCTGGCCTGGATAAGGGCATCAATGCTCATAAATAAATATGAGCATTTATTCCACGCAACACATAAAAAGATTTCGTAATCGAACATACCGACGGAGGCAAATGCCCATACTCTGAAATAAGTGATTATTCTACATTAGTCATATAAACTCTATATTACATACAAACATAACCATCCAATCAAGAAAAATGGCATAGATAATCTTTGCTGTCACGGTAGAAAATAGTGAAAACCACAAAAACCAAAACGATCAGTAAGTAAATAAAAGTAGACAGGGACCTAGCAAAATAAGAAAAAAAGACAAGAGCGACGGTAATACCAATTGTCAATGGAGTACTAGAAACAAAGGCCTTCGCCAAAAGCAAAATAGGAAAAAAATAATTGATAGTAATATCAAAGATATGATCCAAATTTTAAAGGCAATCAAACTTATGAAGAAAGAAGCTAAAAAATGATAAATTATGAATTAAAAGAACTTGAAAATTAAACAATAGTTAAACATTAAAGTCAGGATTAAAACCATGAAAAATTAAAGAATGATTAGAAAACATCAAACAAAACATATATAGAATCTTCTCGCTGATGGAGACAATTTTAATGAACCGATATAATAGAAACATATTACTATGGCATAGAATGTGCTTGAGTGCACGAGAACAATCGTTCCTCCTCCACCAACGTTGGAAAATCTCTGATATTGCGCAATGTGAAAATCTAATAACAATGTTTTTTTTAATTTAATAAATGAATAAATTTATAGATATTATTCGGACTATTGTCCTCATCATTATTTTTATTTGCTGTGTTTCGACTATAGTTCGAACAATATCCATAAAATTGATCGTACATCATTTGAAGAATTCCAAAAAATAATAAATTTTAGTAAATACGAAAAGATTTATCTGAAAAATGTATTTATATCATTCAGAGAAAACATTGTTATTGTGAAAGGTCTCTGTATGAACATAGCCTCTTCAAAAGGGCTAAGATAACTGCATGCGAAGATAAATTCGTATTTCTAACGAAAGAGACTTTAAAAGATTTTAGAAACAATAAACGTAGAAGCCTGAAACAAACAAACAAAAAAAAAAAACGAGAGAGAAAGCGAGAGATAGAAATAGAGAAGTGAAAGAGAGGGAAGGAAGGAATTCTTTGATATTAAAAAATGGGAAAATAAATGTTTTAATGGAAAAAAAGCAAATATTAAAAGTTAGAAGAATATAACTTGCTATGCCTTCGAACGGAAATGAAATTTCTCTTAAAGAACAAATGAAGTAAAAATTTCTTAAAATCCGTTATGTTAGCTTTAACAGCGTGTGTACGTCAGAGTAAATGAGAGAGAGAGAAATGAAAAGAAAAATATTCTTGCGTTATTTTAGCCGTTCAGTCTAAAACAACACAATATTTTTGTATTTATCATCATTTCTCCTCTTCTTTATAATTATCAGTTTTCTACGAAATAATTTTTTACACGAATTTTACAGACTACTCTGAGCTGACCAGCAACTTGCTGCCCCGCATTTTAACAAAGTTCATGATGATTAGAATTACAATTATTGTTATCATTATTATGGTTGTTGAATTCTAACACTGGTCACACGGATCACTTCATCGCTTTTTGTGACCTGTGGTTTTCAATGAAGCCAGAATGACAACTTTTATCTGACACTCAAACATTTTTGATGTCCTTTTAGTTAGTTAATCCAGGGAATCCCTCGTCTTCCAGTGTGAGTTGTTAATATGAGAAGTTAACATCACTATCATAACTATTTTTTATCACAATTATTATGATTATCGTTCTCACGTAAACATGATATTAATAGTATAAAATTTGATAACAACATCAATGTTAATAATAGTATGGGATTGCTAGATGGAGCGTATTGTTTATATTTACTCGTTTGAGCACAAAGCCAAGTTAGGCACAACACCATTTTTACGTGGTCATTATATTCCTGGGATTTTTTAATCTGTGTTGATCTTCACCCAAATGAGTTGCTCTACTGAGTTAAATAGTCGCATCTGAACGAGGTAGCTTTAGGTAAATGCAATGGTTTTAACTGGTATTGAACTCGTGTAATACGATTCCAAAGCCGAAGCTTTTACCAATGCTCTACCCTCGATAAGACGTATTGTTACACTGTTTTTAGTAAGCGTCATCGGGTGTTATCAGAATTGAGACTGCCAGTAAAAGATATGTGGACTGATTTCATGAGGGAGGGGGAGAACTGAACAGTTGCCCACCATACAGTCTCTGACTCGAATGTGAAGGCGGTGCTGGTGCTAGCACTTTGTCTCCAATAGAGGCCACTAGTCAAAGGTGTGAAACCTCTATTATTGTCTATTGAAAGAATTAAAATGATAGTATTTTGAGAAAAAAATTCCCTGGTTTGACGTGAAGATTTCTGAGTAAAAGTAAGACCCGAAAAAGGTACAGGAGCATATCGACCGAAATGTAAAATAACACAGAAGATAAGAGTTGGAGTCGGACTAACATAAATGAAAATAATAATCAAGATTCATCTAATGATTTTTAGAAAATCGAGTCGAATCAAAATTTTTATTTTCGCCCATCCTAATATATAAAACAAAATTGTTCTTGTTACACGAATTATTATGGAAATGTGTAAAGATTTTGGGATTGATTCTAAAGGTTCAAAAAGCAAGAAATACATTTATGTAAGATTGCCAACTTCCCGCCCAAAAGAAGAGAAATAAAAAATAATAATCTTACAAAAGTAGACATTGTTTGAAATCAAGAGGCAGAAGAATGGCGGAAAATAAAGGTTTTTTTTTTATAAACAAATGCATGCATAGAGTTAGTTTAATACATATTTTGATGGATGCATATTCGATGCACATAAAATTAATTCAGGTAAACATAGAAAAATATACATATACATTAATATATGCACGTAGGGACTAGATTTCCCAAATTTTAACATACATGAATTATAGGTATAAATATTTATGTGTGAATATTGGCCTCGTATACGAAAGCTGTATTTGTATAAATAAATGAATGCCTGATCATACATAAGAAATCTCCGTTGTATGTAAGAATTAAGCGTATATCATCCTCTTAGTTTTTAGGCGATATAGAATAGAAGAAAATGTGAAC
>JAUZSX010335552.1:0-23983 GCA_034780655.1 Idiosepius hallami
AAAAAAAAAAAAATACTATTTTTTTTTTTTGACCTGACGAACACATTAGCGAGAAACTGGCAGTTGTCAACTCCTGTTGACTCCGTGTCTACACTTAACTAATATATATATGAGAGAGAGAGAGAGAGAGAGAGAGAGAGAGAGAGAGAGAGAGAGAGAGAAAAATATTTTTTTTCCTCTAAAAAACAAAATAAGTTTTAATTTTTGTTGAGAAAAGGAAGCAAGAATCAAAAAGATGTCAAAGGTCAAATCCTGAAATGAGAGGCTGTTTTGATTCCCTTGCAGATCAACAATTCATTTCATTGATTCAGAAATCAGAATTGCTTGAACTGGAATTTTTATAAAAGATTTCATGATAAAAAAAAGATAAAATGGTTGATGATTTTGATTTTATAAGAAGAAAAAAAAATTTCTCTCAACAAAATATTTGCTTTGAAATGTTTAGAAATAAAAATTGAACAATTCTAACCAAATCCAATTTGATAGGGAAGAAAGATTCTTCTAGAATCAAAATAGATTGGATTGGATGGTTTATTTAACTAGCATATTAATCCTCATGGGTCATTTAATGCCGAAGAGGGTATTTGGTTATTGTTTATTAAAGTTGTGACATTAGGGGGAGGAGGAGTTTAGAGGCAGCATTTTCTGAAAACCAACTGAAACAGGATTTAGGAATAAGGGAAATTAATCCTTTGGACCGCAAGAGGGCAATATATCGGACTGACAACATAAGGCAAAAGAAGACACACCAATATTTTGGCTTTAATATGTTCCTCTAATATCATGACTGAGTGACTACTTAGTAATTTTGATCAGTTAGGGTTTAAAAGGTTTAATTAATTCTGATTAGTGATTTAAATATGGAAGTGCATGTGTGTTGGTATACTGACCTCTGCAGGTTGAGCCGGCTCAACCACTCAACACACACGATTCAATGGAGTATCTCATGGTAGATTGAATTTCCTAAGCAGTTTCCAGCCACATGTATTGATGCCTGCCTAACCAAAGACTAAGAGTACATCTATATAGTGGTTTAACCACACACCCCCAGACAATAATCTGGGTATTTTCTGCCTTGGCGCAATATATGATGCCTAGTATTCTTAAATGGTCACCCAACTAACTACTGACAAGGCTTGATGTTGCTTAACTTTGGTGATCTGATGGGAACCAGTATCTCCAATGAGACTTGAACATAGCAGAACAAGTATTGAATAACATGTGTGTTCCATAAATCTTGATAATTCTACAAATAAATTCAACAACAAATGAAAGTTAAAAGTTATTTACTTGTGACTGAACTGCTAAGTGAAAGACTCCCTTTTTAAATGGTAGCATGTGTCCATCTCGGTTTCTCGTCCCTTCAGGGAATGTGTACAAGCGGATCTGGAAGAAAAAAAATTTAAGAAAAAAAGAGATTATTTTTAACAATGAATTATTGAACGTCTTTTCTAACCCTTTTTTTGCTTTGTTTCTAAAAATTAAAGTTAATTCTTTAATCTTGTCTTTTAATAACTGTTTCTCCTTTTTTCTGGCTTTTCATTCCTCCAGAGAGATTGGAAACCTTTTGAGAACAGAATTCCATTGAAATGCCCAAAATAGGCTCTGCTTATCCCAGGACAAAAAGTTGATTCTGTAAAAACTTTGTCAACAAGACAAAATCTTTAAAGATTCAATTGTTGCTCAATTGGTTTCACTAGTTTATATCCTCTCAGATGGATTGCCACCATTGTGGCTTGAAAAGAAGTTCCATCAACCTCTAATACATACAAAATGTTGAAATCAACAGTGAACAATGTATGGAGGCAGCATCCAATCAAATTTTACCTTGATGGATTCATTCCAGATTGTTCAATAATGGGTTTTGCTGAACATTGCTGGTGAGCAAAACCAGTGACCCAATGCCCTGGATACTGCATCATGGCTATGATCATATGGCCCATCCAGCAATGAAATAAATTGAAAAACTACATCGAAATACTGTTTGTCATTTTGGTATCCTATTAGCAAGACCAATACGGTCGAGAATGTTTGAGGTAGTTCAAACAGGCAATAATTTATTAATTGAAAATAAAAATAATTTAAAATTAAATAAAATTTGGTAAAGCCATAGTAAAAATTCTTGTGGATGTTTTGCAATAGTTTATTTATGCATGCATATTACATAAAAGCTATTTTTTTTAAATATTTGATAGTCTCGCATGTAACACTTTCAGACTGCTCTCAGAGTGATTCAAGAATTTATGATGTTAAAAGAGAGACAGGGGAGCTTAAAAGAAAAAAAATCAGGTTCACACAAATTTCAACTTGCAAATTTTCAAACAACAAAAAGATAAATGAATCGAAAATGAAATTCTTACATTTCTTTCTTTAATCGTATTTGCCGTATCAACCATTGTCTTCAGCGCTTTCTCGTGATTCAGTCGATCAATAAAGACTGTACCACAAAGCCAGGCGGCAACTCCAAACACACCAGCGTAGCGAAGCTCTTTTTTAGCTAAACTCGTGCAACGTTCAGGCCAGATTTCCATCATGCCTAAAAACAAAAAATACCTTTCAGCCCAGAAAAAAACTGAGAAATAAAAAATAAAAAAACTAAACAGTTTTAATCTTAAACAAATGAAAAAATTCTGTCTGTTCGTCCTATTTGATTATCAAATCCATTTCAAAGGAAGTCTGTGGGGCAGAAGATGTTTTGGATTCATTATACACAAGTTCAAATCCTAGTTGAGCTGTTTTTATATGGATTAAGGCTAATATCATTTGGAAAGGTATTTATCGTCTTCTTCCTTCCAGTGATATATTAAATAAATAGTATTATTTTAAAAATGTGTTTTTAAATAAAAAACACATAAAAAAATCATTATTCTCAGAGTTAAAAGAACCCTTGGGATCATAATTCGGAGTTTTCACAGAATTTCAAACTTAACCCTTCATTCAATTTCTGGAGATAGACTGTTCCTGTTGTGCCATTAACAATCATTAATCAAAGGTTTTTATCTCAAGTATTATTTTATTTCCACTTAAGTAGATTTATTCTTTTAGAAATAACATTTTAAGACATTTTTTTTTCTTTAGTCCTCATAAGAGTCTTGGTTGGGAAAGATAATAATAACAGAAAAAAAAGATAAGCTAATCAATTTGAAGAGATGAAACATTATTTCTATTTTGGTTTCTAATCTTTTAAGTATTTTAAACAAAATCTAACCAAAAATAAATCTAAAAACAAATTAAATTAGGTTTCAAGAAAAAAATGCCTAAAAAAAATACATGTGGGTGCTTGTTGTTAATATTTATATATTGTCTTTTTTTACAATTTGTAGCATATTTTTAGTACAGCTGTAACTAAGTTTTATTGTATTTCTGTAAAATATTTTGTTCAGTTTGCTCAAACTAGAGAAGAGTTTATAGGTTTATTTTAGGAATGCTTTTTCTATATTAATTCTAGCATTTCTGTTATAAGAGGAAAGTTAACCAAATAATGTTTGTGTTTCATTTGTGGTTTAATTTGCATCAAATCCACTGTATATTATTGGTTTTTCATAATAAATCTTTATTAAAAATTGTTTAAGTAAATGAGTTGTCAGATACTCTAATGCTGATGGAGTGTGGAAGTTTTATTTTTAACCATGGATATTTGGTTGGATGATGTATAAATGTAGGTGGGTATGTGTTGTAGCTCACTGTTAAGGGGTCACAATATGAATGTAGAGAGTTGGGTAAAATGTACGAGTGATAAACTACTTAACTAATCTCTGCTCAAAGGCAGAAAATGTCTGACTTACATAGAGCAAAGATGAGTCCATTATGTCAATGGTATAGGGGTGTTAACTACCCCAGAACAGTCTATTGTTAGATTTTCTGTATATTTAGGTAAGTTTCGTTGTTTAGGTTTTAATGTCAGAGGCAGTACGTAACAAAATGGCCACAAAGAGCCAGTAGGTCAAAACCTAAAGACAACATACAATGAAATGTAAGGCATAAAAATAGTCTTAAAAAAAAACAAAATAACCACTTCCTAAAAAAACAACAAAAATCCCTTTTCCTAAAATCCTAAACTGTTGAGGTTGAAAATGTTAACTGTTGCTTTTAAATAAAAAATGATATGATTTTGTAGATACTGCTTTAGCAAGTGAACAAAGAGAGCAACTGCTATAGGAAATATTTCACTATTTTTTTATAAATATCATTATTCATTGAAATTGCAAGTTTTATGATTTTTTCATATCTTCACCAATCGAAGTCTTTCTATAGTGACCAAAGGAAATATTTAGAAATGATTAATTAAAATTGATAATCCAAGAGCTAAGTAACAAAATTAAGGTTGGTAATTTGCATTTATAAAGAAGTGAAAGAATAAATTTGATTTGTTGCATAAATGATTGAGCAAATGAATTTAAAAAAACTTTTAAGGAAGAAATTGTCATACATGAACAGATGCTTATTGCTGAGGATACAAAAAAAATCAAACATTACTTAAAAGAAAAAAAGGAAAAACTAAAAAAAGGCCGAGCAGATGGCAATATTCCATTGATGTTCCCAAGGTTAATAATAGACATGAAGTTGGCAACAATTGGGACTGGGTTATAACTAGAGACAATAAAGAGCAAAGAATATCATGTCTTGCTATTTACTGACACTTTAAGGATGGATGGATGGATGAATGGATGGTTGGATAGATGGATGTTCAATTGAAATGCTTCTTTCTAAGCATCAAGATCAGAATAAAAAACAAAAAAAAAATTATCAAAAGCTTTAAGCATTTTCCAAAATTCAGAAAACCCAAGCAAAATAGACAATTTTTAGGGTCATGTGACAGGAAGCACAAAGTTTTTCAACTTCAAAGATTTTGTTCTTCAAGAAATTAAACAGAAACACTATGTATTACAATTCATATATATGAGGATATAAATGTCTGCAGCTAATATCATTGTCAATGCCCACTCATGTCCGAGTATTGGGTCTATTATTACTTGTCCCATATTTTCTATTTTCCTATATTTTAGGTGGCTAGCAAGGCTCAACTTGTGGTGGAAAGGTCAAGAGCTTCAGATAATGTAAATATATTAGCTAAATCCCAAGTTTAATTTTGGTAACAGAGACAAATGCAAAAATCTATTTATATAGCTTCAAACTTTTTCTGGGTCCTAAGAGTAATCTGGATCACTTCTAGAATCAAATAGTTCTCAAGATATTCCTTCATCTGTCCAGATTGCCCTTCGCAACTAGATACTACTTATGGATCCTGAGAGTAATCTGGATCACTTCTAGAATCAAATAATTTCCAAGATATTCATTCGTTTGGTTAGAATACTGTTTCAAACCAGATATTAAGTTCAAAAGGAAAAAGACAATTTTAATTAAAAAAACTAATATATATTGTGTTTCCTCATTTGTGCATCCAGATTTAGACATTTCCCCCCCAACCAATGACCATTTATCAAAACTCATATGCAGTATTATTAATTGGGAAATAAAAAGAACAAATCTTTATTGTAAAATTTAAAAGAAATAAACTTTTTAAAGTTTTTCAAATGAAGCTGAATGCGCCTGTTATCTTCATCATATGTCTGAAGAGTGACAGTCCAAAAATCAAAATTCCTATCCCTAAAACTATCAAATCAAAAATTAAACAAACTCCAACAGATTTTCAAATTTCTAACAAACTAAGTATCAACAAACATAAAATTGTTCCAAACAACTTAAAAGATGTCAAAACATAGAAAATTATCCACAAAGATTAGAAGAAAAATTACTTTAATTCAAGACTGGCCTGTCAATTACAAAATCCTCACTTTAAATTAAACTAAATTTATTGGCTAATCTTCACTTAATTATATGCATCATTGTTAGAACAATAGTCTGAAAAATTATAATCCATAATCTAATGTTATCTCAAAAACTTAAATTTGTAGCTTATTTCCATCTTTTTTCTCTTGAAAAGAATTATTTACAAGAAAAAAAAAAAGAATCTCTTCTCTTATCAATAAAGTCACATTTTTTATGACTTGCTTTTCTGTTGAAGAGTTTAAAAAAATTAAAAAGAAACAAAGAAAAAAAAACAGAAGTTTTAAAAAGTTGTCTTAAAAAAGCCTTACAAAATGAGAATTTAATATATTTAAATGGAATAATTTCATTCTTTATGCATATTTCGTTAAAGAGAAATTTAAACAAGAATTTGAAAAAACACCATTTTATTTTCTAAATAATCACCACAAAAACAAAATGTCTGCCAATTTTACACTGATCCAAACCAACAAATAATAAATTAATAAAATGTGACAAGGGCTTAAAAACAAAACAAAAAATATATATTTAAATAGAAATATGAAAAAACTACAACAGGTATTGATTCTTTCAATTTTTTTTTTGTTGTTGTTTGTTTTTGGGCAGGGAGAAAAAAGAGAGAAAGACAAATATAAGAAAACTGTTTTTTCCAGAAAGAAAGAAAGAAAAGAGATGCAAAGAAAGAAGAGAGAAATTGTTTGAAAGTAATATGAAACAATTCAACAATAGAATTGCGAAACTCAAATGGGAAAAATAACAGATGTTGATGCTGTGAAGAAGAAGAAAAAGAGGAAAAAGAAAAGAAGAAGAAAAAGAAGAGATGAGATTGGAATGAAAGATTATTTAAACAATCAAATGTTTTGAGAAAAGATTATGTAAACAATCTAAGAAAAGAATTAGCAAAAATAAGAAACAAGAGAAAAAAAGTGAAATTCTTATTTGGAACAAAACAAAAACAACTTTGATCCCAATGAAAACCATTGTTCATTAACGGAATGCAAGTGCCGAGTGTGACCGGAATACAAGTGCCGAGTGTGACCGGTGTGAGAACTCATCATAATGATAATAATAATTTTTAAAATTACACATACAAAAATAGAACCTACACAACTGAGTGGAGAGGAGGAGGAGGGTTTGCAGTCACTGATTGCAAGACATGCTGGAGTGTCAGAGGAGATTTATTGTCACTCTGGTTTCAGAAATCACTACCAGGCATTGGAGATTGTGAAAACTAGATGCAAAAGGGTGAAAACATAAGATGATGTTGCACCATAGTCTTTGGCTGGAATGGAGCAGAGCCTGCTGGAGCTCTGATGAGGAGACTTATTATCATGCTGACTCCAATGAAAGCCACTGATTACTAGGTGTGCAAAAGGCTAGTGATCCTTGTGAGATTACATAAAAATAATAACAGCTACTAGCAGAACCCATGGAAATTCAATGGTAGTTGAAAATTTTTAAAACATCAGCAAGAACCTTCTGATCACTTATAAACAATTAGAATGGGATAGTCCTTCAATACATAAGTGGAATGTATTTCAGATCAGAATGAGAATTAAAAATAACTTGAAAGCAACTTAAAATTGAATTTAAAACAATTTACCATCTTCATTCTTGTAAATCTGTTGATATTTTGGAAAGCCAGAAAGCATGATTATTTCTGTAGTAAAGAGTGAATAAAGGAAAGTAATTTGTTCCTCTCTAATTACTGTTTCTGATGATGATTGTTATTTGTGACACCAGAAGGACATACAAGTAGATTAATATTTAGAAGATCAAAATAAACTTACCCATAAAATCCAAAGAGCTCTGATGGTTACAAGTGATAATGTATGGACCTTTGATAATATCCAAGTTCTTTCTTCCCCTCACTTCCATTTCAATTCCCAGAATGTGTTTCACACACCAGAAGGTATTTTTAAGAATCCTGACAAAGAAGAAGAAGCAACAAATGTTTAGCTTATTTAGAACACAATGAGAAAAGTATCTTTTAAGGAAACAGTTTACATACAAGGCTCAGTCATAAATGAGCCACACTTTTGCCAGAACATATCTGTTGCATAAAGTGGACATATTAGTATTAATACAGGAGAGGAACGATTTTTCGGGTTGTTTGAAAAATGGAATCGAAAAAACAAAAACTTTTCCATAGAGTTTGGAGAGTTATACAGGTCCAATAATTACATTAATCAATTACATTTTTATTTTGTTTGTGAAAAAAAAATCTTCAGTTCTTGTAATGCCTTTTTCTTACGTAAAAAAAACAAACAAACTACTATTTGTTTTGTTTTTAAATTGATAGTTTGTTCTATTGTTTACTTTTTTCTCTCGTTTGTTAATAAAAAATTGTTTTTTTTTATTCTTTTGCATTTTTATTAAAACATTAAGTTGATTAACAGTTATTTCCGTTTGTGTACATTAAGAATTTCCATTCCATTTTTTAAACAACCCAAAAATTTCTTCCTTTCCTGCATTACCGTACATTATTTTTGACTCCCTAAAAAGACACATGATTTTTTAAAAACAAAATGAATTAGTAAAACAAAATATTTTAATCTTTTAAGTGTGTATGTGGAGGAGGGGGAAAAGAGGTTATTTTAGTTTCTTCATTTATTATGAAATTTTTTAACGCAAGAGATTTAATTAAGTGTTAATTACTTTTAAAAATAAATAAGGGATCTTTTTCATTTTTTGTTTACAAAAAATTCTGTTAAAAGATTAAGATATTTTAATTCAGTTAAAATTTTAAAGTCAATTAAAAAATTATGTCAAAGAATTTTCTGAAATTGTAAATTTTTCTTTTTTTTTTTTAGTTTTCTAAATCTTGAAGATTTAAAAAACTAAAAAAAAAAAAATTAGGGACTCAATTCTAATCTGAAGGAAAAAATGGATTAGAACAAGCCATTAAAAAAATGGTTTAAATATTTTTTCTACAAATTTGGCCAAGAGATAAAATATTGCAAAAATGTTATTTTATTTCTAAAACTTTTTAATATTCATCTCCGCAAGTTAACATGTCTTTAACATTCATCTCTACAAGATAATATGTCTTTAACACTTTTGACAACTAAACTTGTTTTCTGTAAATATAAAAGTGGAGTTTTAATTGTTCTGATCCAATTTTTGTTTTCTAAAGAAAATTATTATTATTTTGATCTAAATTCTGATTTTACAAAAAACTTTAGACATTGTTTGAAAAAAAATTGAAATAAACAAAAGATTTTTCAACAAGCAGACTTATTTATTGATTCAAAGCATGCATTATCTGGTTTTTAAAGACTGTCAAGTGAGTGCTGCTGAATCAGTCTTAATAACCTTTCTTGTCTGACTTATACAAGTTTCATTGGTTGATATTCTTACATAAAACTTTATTGATTTGTATAATTTGTCCTTTGAGAAAAAAAGATTCTATCATTACTTTTAAATATTGAAATTAATATTAATTTTAATTTTTTTATTTTTAATATTCTATGATATTGAGAATGTCTTTTATGTCCAAATGACTGACTTGATAAAAAGATGGTATTGAGTAGAGTTGAATGATGCTTAAGAATTGTAACAGGAAGTGATGTAATAATTGAGTAACTCTAGATTTAGAAAGACGTAAGCAGATAAAACACTGATAGACAACCAATCAAAATGGCCTTCTAGGCAATGATATTTATTATTATTATTATTAGAGTTGTTTTAGTCGAGGTTTATTTGCAGAAGAAGACTTATCAGTGTATGTGATAATGAAAGGTCTCAACAGTGACATCAGAGTTGAATGGTAGACAAAAAATAAGGCAATCAAATATTGATAAGCAATTGTTAAGGAGAAAAAACAAAAAATAAATAAATAATTAAAAAAAAAAAAAAAATCAACCCATGAAGAAAATATTTTCCAATCTTCACTTTTCTAACATTTTTTTTTCTTAAGTTTTGGTCAAAATTTAGAAAAAAAAAGTCTAACTGTTTTTTGTGTTTTTCTCAACTTTACGAAAAGAGAACGAGATTTTAAATAAGCCAAAACATAAAAAAAAAAATTTCTAACCAAAATTCCACAACAAAAAATAGGAAAAAAGAATCTTAAGACTAAAAATTATTCCATGACAAATCATCCAGACCATGACACCCTTACATCTCAGTTTTTTTCCAAATTTTCACCGTATGTTGCTATCATAGAAACTAGAAAATCCTGAAAATTTTAGCCTGTAACTCTAAGCTGTTCCAGAAATATCGCACTTTTAGTATTTTACGTAAATCGCATCAGGTCGCAAATTTCCGCTATTTTGAATTTACATTTTTGGTGGGCATAAATCGATTTCTAGAATAGGTACAGCTTTCAAAATTTGCACTAAAATGGTTTTCCACGTGAGGAATCCAAAAATTATGTTTAAAACATCTGAAAATAAATTGTTTTTGAGTTATTGAACTTTGAACCTAAAATTTGGGTATTGGTCTTGCGCAAGCAAAAAAGACGTGTGGCACTATTCGCAATTGAATTTTTTTTTGTTCCTAGACACTATATATTCTGAACTTGAATTCCTCCAAAAATGGAATTCAGTTCTTTCCTCATTAATGAATTTTTAAGCTGAAGTTTGCGTATTGTTCTACCGTGGCTAAAAAAAACATGAGACACTATTTGAAATTTAATCTTTTTTTGTTCCTAGACATTGTATATAGTCTGAACTTGAATTCCTGTAAAAGCAAGTATCCTACAGAAACAGCAAATTTTCTGCCCAACGCACCACATTGGGTGTAAAGGTTGATGAATGAAGCTTTAAGAATTAAAAAAAAAAATAGTATATTTTTTGTGTTTTTTTGTTCTTTTCGAATGACATATAAAGTTTGTTTTTTGTGGGCATAAAACGACTGAAAATCTCAAGTTTGTGTGACTCTTTCAAATATTAACATAAAAAGGAAATTTAAATTGAAAAGTTCTTTTCAATAAATGACGAATTCAAAGCATAAAGTGATCACCATTCTTTTGAGAACAATGATAAACACAAGTTGATTTGGCCAAAAACTAATAAATAACAGAAAGCAAAACCAAGGCTTGAAATTAAGTTTTTTTTTTTAGTCCACCATAAAATTAAATTGGAAATCAAATCTTTATAACCAAGTTGTAACATATCAAAGTTTTTTTTCATGTTCCAACTTGTCTCCACCTTTCGGGTTTATTTAATGACAAACAACGAGCTGAAGATCAACTGATATTGCTTTGTCCATCAAATGGAGGCCTGTAAAAGGATATAAAAAAACACTTTCAAGAAAGAATTCTGTCAAAATTTGCTAGAGGAATCATTAGCATAATCAAAAAAACTCTCTTGTTCAGTTGGTCAAAAGCCTTAGAAAAAGTGGCTGTTCGCATTGCTAGTTTAAGCAGTTTATGTTTGCGTTTAGACTAATATCTTTGGGAAAGGTATGAATCCACACATTCTAGCCAGTGATGGATTAAATAATACATATTGTGTAATTTAAAAAAAACTAAAAAACTAAATGAATTTCTCAAAAATGATTGTTCTTTGCATTAAATGACCTAAAAGGTTTTAAACCTTAAAACAAAACAAACTTTCATCCTGATGATACAACAACTTTAATAATAGATGATTCCAGCTAGAAATATTCTTTATTATGGGGCTCATTGACCTGCGAGAATAAATCATCTAGGTGAAAAGCAAAACTGATTTAAAAAGCCCAGGGATAAGAAACACCTGTCAGGATAAGCGGTAAAGCGAGTGTAGTTGAATCAAGAACTCAGCAGCACAATGCAACCTGCATCATGGAAACTGCCTGTCTCATCCATCTTTGTGCTGCAGTAAAAGCGATGTGGGCCAAGTGAGTGTGCGTGACGATTGTGCAGCCACAAACCACCCAAAACAACATCCACAGTACTGTGTCACCTTTCCCTCTCAAATAAGCGAAGGGGCAAGATGATCATGCCTGATACTTGGAGACGAGTGGGAGTCGCCATTTTTATTTTTAGTTCATTCTTTAACGATCAGATATTGTGCTAATCTAACATGGCTGAATTGAATGGAACATGCTTTAAGTTGTCCATTAACTAATTCCCACAATACAATCCTGTCCTCTCCTTGTTCAGAAATAAACACCCAGTTGTGCACAGACTAAAGAAAAAACAACTATATTTGTAAATGCAATAATGCTTAATATCTATATCTATCTATCTATCTATATATTAATTATATTATATTTACTTGGTGAACACCGACCCAAGTTTGGCACAAGGCCATTTTGTAGTGCTCTTACCCGGGCTTTTTAAATTCGGTGTTACCCATCACCTATATGAGCTGCTCTCCCGAGTTAACGAGCCCCATCTGCCCGAGGCTGCTAAAGTGAATGTAATGATTTTGACTGCGATTTGAACTCGTGTAATACGATTCAAGAGCCTAAGCTTTTACCAATGCTCCACCATCGCTGCCCATATATATATATATGTGCGTGTGTGTGTGTGTTTGTAAATGCAATAATGCTAATGACATAACCATAGTAACAACGAGAGATGGATAAATAATAGATTTTCTTTTCTAACTGAAATGTTGGCTTAAAACAAGTTTTGTGGTGAAAGTAAAATAAAGCCCTAGAAATAATTCAATAACTCATAGGAAGTTGGAAAGTTTAGATTTCCATTGTTTAACAACATATCAAACATTGGATGATTGAAAGCCAATATATTACAATAGGAGTGATCGAAACGTTTCTAATGATGCTAGAAGTGAAACCTTCTATATATTCTTTCAACTTTTGCAATCATTTAAGATGTTTTTTTTGTTTTATTCTAAAATAAACTGAAAATGAAAAAAACATTTAATAACATTTTTTGAGGACTTCCTTTGCCATAAGGTAAAGATGACAGCAAGTCCTCAAGTGAAAATAATCTGAGCATTCTTGTTATATGTACAAATTTATTGATCTAGCAAATATCTGAAGATCATAAATGCAGGTTCGAGGGCCCTCTTTTGAGCCTGAATCACGTTGGAAATTTTTTTCTTTTTTTTTAATATAAAAGAAAAAATAAATCCTGTCTTAATTTTTCTAATTTCAATAGAAAAAGTAATAATTGGTTTTTAAAAGCACTTCATTGCTTTATGTAGCTTGTTGGGATAATCCTTTAATCTATTAGTTTAGGATTCATTAAGGAATCTCATCTGGATTTAACATTAAATACTAAGATTTATAAAAATAAATATGGAGAGAGAGATTGCCACTTTTTGTTTTTTTTTTTTTTACAAGCCTAACTCTACTACATGGCTGTTTGCAAATGGGTTTACATGTGGTTCTAGAGTCCTCCTCCACTAGTTTTATAGATTTTATCCAGACTCCCTAATAATAGGTTCTACCCATGCACTCTTTGTTTCCTCTTCTTTTTTGGATAGTTATCTTAAATGAGAAGCTTTGTAGCCGGAGAGGCCCATTCTTGACCTACAGTTTTTACCATCAGCAGCAACCAACTGTTTGTATAGGTAGGCATGTTCAAGTTGCCCTCTCCCTCCTCTAAATTTAACATCTATCATAGATGTCCTCTCTATGTTTAAGACTGCTGGGTGTTATTAAAAATAAGTCTATTTCTATTCCTTGTCAATGGAGAAAAAAATGAATCATCAATAGAGATCAAAAACAAGTCCAAAACCAAGGTTTATCTTTTAACAAGAATTGAAAATTAAAAAAACAAAAACAAAAAAAACTTGATAAGCCAAAAAAAAAAAAAAAAATGACTCAGCAAATAAAGATAAATTAGCGTTGTGTTTTTTATAACCGTTATCAACCTTTGACTCCCATTGAAATGGAAATGGAAAAATCCAATTACCCAAAAAATCAATTATTCGAAGATTGTCTCATTAGGTTTGATGTTGTTTAGAATAAAATAAAAACTGATTTTTTAAGGAATTTTATTCCATTGAATATAAATAAACTTTTTTTAATTGCTTTGAAATCAACTTTTTTCCTTAAAATTCAAAACAAAAAAAAAAACAATGACAAATTTTCCCTTAAAGTCCATTAAACCTTTGGACCCTACACGACCAATATATTGGCCCTTTCGACCTTACAAAGAAGACAACACACCCGATATTCCAGTCCGCTAGGATTGGCTAATATTTGGTAATTTTGTTAATTACATATAGTCTTTTTCGTGAATTAGTTTTTAAATAAATACAATTTACTTTTTACCAGGTTGCAATGACCAAAGGTTCATTGGATATCTGAAAGAGAACATAACATAACATAGATACAATAAGCAGTAAGCAATAGTATGTTCATCTAGTTTTTTACGACAGGATCCAAAGGTTTAAGTTGAAATTATTTAGAAGAGCCCATTTAAATGTCAAAGACACAAACAGGTTAGGTCTACTTTTCTGTGACATTTTTCATAGTTTCAGTTAATTTAATGTCAGAAGTTGTTCACTGAGCATTAGTTACATTATTTAACCCATAGCTGGAGGAAGTAAAGAGATTCATATTTTTCAAGAGTATCACTCTAAAAATAAAAACAGAGGTGTGTCTAGGAATTGAACTTGCATCTTACAATACGAAAGTCTTAAATACCACCAACACCCTCTCTGTTCTGAAGGTCATCCAGCCCAAATATATCTGAACCTCAATTTAAAAAATGGGTTATTAAGCTTTTTTTAATTTGAAGTTGAATAGCAATAGATAATTCATAGCAAATCTCATAGGTTTCCAGTTTTATTATAGCCATCAGCAACTGCCAGTTTCTCGCTTACTCGGTCATCATTCAATCAGCATGAGAGCTGGGAGAAGGCATGTACATCTTTCCTGTGATCCTTTACAGTATGTGTGCTCTATCTGCTGCACAAATATTTGGTGGCACTTGAATGTCTGATATTCATCCTGCTCTTGGAGAAGGGCAAGTTGTTAGAAAGGCCATCTGTGTTCAATGGACTAGCCACTGAAGGGGGGAGACTTAGCAACGCCAGGTCTCAATTGTCATCATGATGCTAAGAAACTGTTATTCCTGGGTCGCTCCATGACACCAGATAGGAGTGCTAACAACGTCATTCATCTATTCTCTTGGTCCATTGACGTTTCACCTTGTCACTGAGAATAAATTTGAGATTAGTGGAGGAAGAGTTTACTTCAGATCCACTTGGGGAGGCAATGATTGGCTGTTCAACAGAGAACATCAACCCTTTGTTTAAATTCCCAGTCAAAACCATTACAGTCACATTAGCTGCGGGCAGATGGGGCTTGTTAATTCAGGAGAGTAGCTCATCAAGGTGAAGAGCCACACGGATTTCAAAAGCCTTGCGGCCTCCTCTGCTGCCATTCGTCGCCTGTTCACTCCAGTAGATGTGGGCACTGGAGGCTCTGATGTACAACAGATACTGCACCAATAATAACTGCGCTAGCAAGTTGGGCACCAAGGTGGAATACTGAATCACCAACTATTCATAGTCAAATCTGGCTGACTGCAGATTATCATTATTATATTATGGGAACCAAATCCTTTATCTGACAACCTGCCTAGGGTGCACTGGTCTCAGGCTGGTTATTGGGGATAATATTCAGGATGCATCTGGTTTACACTACACTGCATCCAGTGCTGACTGCTCTATGCTTTAGAAAAAAATCAGCATTTTACAGTGTGGTGATCTTGAGTCCATAGTAAGAGTCCATGTCAAGCCTATGAGTAATCTGCTCTTGTTGTGCAGAAGAAATGAATGAAGTTTCTTGTGATCCAAGGCATAGCAAGAATAGTGGTATAGAGTGGACGCAAGTGACGATCAACCCTTTACTTGATGGGAGTCTAAATATGTTAAAAACATTTTGGCTGTGAGTGGCAGATATCAAATCTATGGTTAACAACACTTTCATACCACCACAACCATCGCCATCACATTTACACTAATTGTCATTGATTGTTTGCAATAATATTGATTTTAGACTTTTTTTTACTTCTTTTATATTGATTTCTTTTTTTTACACCCGGCATTTGGTTAAGAAATAAAATCCTTCATTAATGCTTAGAGCAATAGAGCAGCCAGCAGCAGCACACCCCACACCACAGCACAGAGCAGCATAATCAAGCAGTTGATGATTTTTGTTAATAACTATTTATTGTATTGCAATAAATAATCAAGTGAAAGGAAAAAAAAAACTAAACTGACTGCCTCTTCTTGTTTGTTTTTATCAAAAATGAATTTTTTAAAACCGAAAATAGAAAAGGAGAAAAAGTCTAACAGTAGAAAATAAAAATAAAAACCAAATAAAGCCCTTTTTCTCCTAGAGGGAGCTTAACAAACAAACCCTGAGTTGGGGGGGGGACAGATTATCTTTAAATTAAAGGTGACCATGCGACCACCACAGACCTTTCCGAATGAATAATGACCACATTCAAACCAACAACACAAAACACACCAAGCATCCACTGATGATGCTTAGCATCAAGCATAAGAAAAAAATCCTTTTGGTTGGTGTGATTCCAGTTTTTCACCACCCACTCTACTCTACTAATCAGTATGACCAACAACGCCAACAAGAACCAACACACAAACAATCAAAAACTAAGAATCAACTTAATGAAGAAAATTTCATTTTTTTGTTGTTTTTTTACCATTAAATGAATTAAAAAATGAATTTAAAATGAATTGAAAGACAAAAATCGAAGAAATAAATCAATATTTTATTTAAGAGAAAAAATTGTTTAAAGAATGAAATTGAATTCGTCCAAAAATTAAAAAAAATATACAAGCACGTTTCAAGTTAATGATTGATGATGATGCAATAATTTGAAATTTAATCGAAATAAAAATCAATTTCAATACAAACGGTCAATTAAGATGCGTGTGTGTAGTGTGTAACTCAAACTGGGCTATGTGTGTCGAATTAATGAGCTATTATCCTGATCTAACACTTCTCTGGCCGATGAAGAAAGAAGACTTATGAAGAGAACGAGAACGACACAGAGCACACACGGTACACCAACAACACCACTGGTCACCACCACAGAGCACCTGGAGAGCCCCCACAGAGCACAGCCTGTCCTCGGGACAGGAGGAGACAGGTCAGGAAAAAAAAACATCTCAAAGATTGTTTTTGTTTCTTGTTTTTTAATGCGGTATTTGTTTGACTTTTTTTTCAAGAATTGGAATTCTTAAAGGGTTTTGATTTCATGACTTTTCAAGGCCAAATAACAAGCAACCAAAAGTGTTTTGTTTTGGTTGTTGGTTTTGGTCCAAAACAATAAATATTTAAACATTTGAATATTTAAATAATAAATATCTAAAAGGCCGATTTACAATTTTTATATCTAATTTTTATATCTATTCAAACCAAATAGAAATTTTTATACCAAATACAAAAATAAAATAAAAATTGATTTTCTCCATACTTTGTAATGTTTTTTTCAAGCATCAAAAGTCTTTTGTGCCCCAAAAGGTTTACATTTCAAACAAATTAAAAGTCTTTAATAAAAAATTATTAAATATTAAACCGTAAATTTACTGTACGGTTGAAAATAACAAAATTGAAAAGTTGACAAATAATAATTGTTTGAAATTTAAGATAATTTTAAGGCCAAAAAAATTTTTGAAGCCTAACTATAAACTATTATAAAAAAGGGCCAGATTTATTAAAATGTTCCTTTTAAAAGGCCAGGTTTGGCAACCTTCATTGATTGATTGTATTTCTTTCCGACATTCTTGCTTGCTCTCCAAAAAACAAAATTTTTTTTTTACAGAAATTCAAATAAATTGAATTCAACTCGAATCTTTTTCCCCGTGTAGACAAAAAGAAAAAAATCAACTCCTATTCAAAGAATAAGAAAGCATTATTTATAAATTCTCGGCATAAAATCACGGAAAAGGTTAACCGTAACAAACCAATCTATTAATGAATTTTAATTAAATTCGATTCTTTTTAACAAATTCTATTAAAAAAGTAAATAATCATTAATTGATTTAAAAAAAACTTGTAAAAAAAAAACATTTTAAAATTTTTGCATCGATTAGAATTTAACCATTAAACTTTAATTAGTGTGTTACTGTTAATTTTCATTCGATTGTTTTTTCTTAGTTTTTCTTTTTTCTTTCTTTTTCTTTCATTTCCTTCTTTTTGTCTCTTTCTCGCCAGACTAAAGTTAAGTCAAGTTTTAACTTTAAATTCTTGTTAAAATTAAATTTCATAAAAAAATTCTATTAAAAAAACATTTCATTTATTTTTTATCAGAAGAAAATTATTCTAACAACAAAAATTAAATTCTAGGAAAATAAATTTGATTTATTTTTGTTTCAAAAAATACTCATTATTATTCCGTTAAAATTAATTAACCCGTTTTAGATTAAATAATCATAAAAATCTATTTTTTCAACTGAAGATTTTTTTTCAAATTTTAGAAATGTTTTTTTAAAACTTTAAAGTCAGTGACTAAGAAAACAAAAGTACTACTAGTCAACTTCAAATTATAAAACATACAAGGTATTTTTTCATTTTTATGTTTTTTTTTTTTTTTAATAACATTTTAGAAATCAATCGTTTTCTAAAATTTAGATTAAAAACTGACTGGACATTATTTTCATTTATGAAAATAGAGATATTATCGAAAATATAAAAATATAGATGTTATAGAAAAAATATTTTCAAAAAAATTGAATTTTTTTAAAAAAAGTTTAGAAATTATTAAATTCAAATTAAAAAACTAATAAAATATTTCTTTAATATTATATGAAAATTTTCATTTAAATTATAAACTGACAATTTTTTTTATTTTTTTTAAGATATAAAATTTAATTTATTATTTGTTTTTTAAATAATTCAAATTAAAAACTGACAGTATATCTTTTTATAAAAATTTTAGAAATGAATTTTATTATTTGAATTTTAATTAAAATCTGAAATTAAATGGGTCCTTTTAAAGTTTGTTTTTTTAAACTACGATGAAATGAAATTTAAAATGAATTAAGTCTGTAAAAAAGGATGAATTAAATTGTTCAAAGAAAAATCAACGTAGGATGAAATAAATAAACAGAAAAGAGAGAATTAATCAAAAGTAAATAAAAAATGTAGTAAGAATAATATAATAATTAATATAATATATTATTTATTTAAAAAAAAGAAAATACTTACTTGTAATTGTCGACATGAAAAGGTTTGTACCAACCAAAAATACAAATGAAAGTCGCTAATGAAAGAACGATGAAATAATAAATGCCGATTTTTAAATAATATCGGACAGCAGAACTGAAGGAATAAAAGACAGGAAGAACAAGGAAAAGTAAAAGAAAGAACCAGAAGAAAAGATCCCAATTAATCGTCATTTTTTAGGGATTTTTTTTCTTTCTTCAAAAGAAAAGAAGAAAATAACGAAAAAAAAAAATCTTCTTTGGTCGCAAATGGAAGAAGAAAAGATGAAGTTAATTCCAACAGAATTAACGGATGGCGAAAAATAAAGCCTGGCTTTTCTTTGATGACGATTGATTAATTAATAGATTGTGTCAACGAATCAACCTCAACGGGTTAATGAATAAAAAAAATCCAGTCGCAATAATAATCATTATAATAATAATCCTTTGGCTCCGACATGAGGTTTTTTGTTTGTAACAAGAAGAAAGAAGAGCGAGAGAGAGAAAGAAAGAGATTTAAAAAGAGAGGGGGAAGAATAAGAGCGTCATTTTTTTCCGGAAATGTTCGGGTATTTCCGTCATTTCTTTTTTTTGTTTTTTTACCCGGTCTCGACCAAAAAAATCAACTCTCTACATTTTATCAACTTAAATTGTTCAGAGTTTTTTCTTTTTATTTATCAAATTGAGGTTGTATTAAAAAAGTAATATATTCTTTTTAATTTTTTGTTTTATCTATTTTTATATGATGAAAACAAAACTCTAAAAAGTAAACAAATTATCAAGAAACCTCAGAAACCGGGTTGTAAAAGACATGTCTGCTACACTCACTATCCAGAGAGAGAGAGTGAGAGATTGATATTTCAGCATACAAGTAGGATAATAATTTTCTGTTAATCCTAATAACTTTTTTGATAATTATTTTTTTTAGAAAGACAAAAACAAAATCCAATTTTTTGTACAATTTATTTTAGAACTCGTGAACTTGGCTTTATATTTGGAATGCCTGATTTGATTTTTTTAACGCATAACAACCTTGTTCAAAGCTGAGGACAATCATTTTTCAAATCAAGATCTTTTTGATAGAAGAACACTAGGCGTGACACTATTCAACCCTGGAAGAAAGAAAAAGCATTTACACCCTTTCCAAAGGGTATTCGTCCAAAGTCTTTCTTTCTTAAACAAGTTGTTAGATGAACAATCATTACACTATTTAGCCCATGGATGGAGGGAAGAAGAGGCACTCATACCCTTTCCCAAAAATATTAGTCTGAAGGTTAATTCAACAGAATATATGGGTGTTAGAAGTGTGTCTTCCAAAGTGTGAGCATGGACCCCCAACGGAGGGAGGGAGAGGATGGTCATGTGATGTTATCGTTTTGCATTGTCAATGAGAGAATTAAGAGAGACAGGCAGCCATGTTTGGTTGTCCATCATAAAGACGACGTTCCTCTCCAGGCTGATCATTGCGCTGCCAAAACGATAAACCTGTTTGCCTTGATGTGATTTGCCAATCATAGGAAGAAAGACCAAATTGTGTTCAATCGCCTGAAAAGAAAAACAAACAAAAAAATCAGCATTTTAGCATAAATATTTGATGTTTATATATATTTATACAAGGCAGCGAGGTGGAGTATTGGTAAAAACTCGGACCATGGAATCATATTACACGAGTGCAAATCCCAGTCAAAACCATTACTTTCACTTTAGCTGCTTTGAGCAGATGGGGCTCGTTAACTCAGGAGAGTATCTCATTTAGGTGAAAAGCAACACTGATTTCAAAAGCCAACAAAAGGTCCTCCAGGTTGGTGGTTGAGCATAGGGCTAGTGACCTTTTCTCGTAAAAACAAGTGGTAATACTGAATTTTAACACCCATGGGTGCTATATCTAGTTATAGTTAGTTCAAACTGCATATGAACACCAATGTGTGCAAAAATACACTAATACCTAACAAGTATGCTATGGAAACAGCAAAAAAAATTTGCTGTCCAATGCCCCACGAAGTGTAATGGTTTATGGATGGATACATTTATATGCATTAATATGTCCTAAATATTTATTTGATGTCTATTGCTGCAATCTGGAAAGGCTGGATCGAATCCACAGAAAAATCAATTTTGAAGCGAATTATAAAAAAATATTTCTCACCATTTTTTCTATTAATTCTTTGAAACTTGTCGGATACGCCTGAGTTTTGCTTCTGAGATTTTGCTGCAAGAATTGGAAAGAAAAATAACAAAAAACTTAAACCATTTTTGAGGAAATCAAAATTTGCAAAATTCATTTGTTCATCATTGGAACATTTTCAATGACAAACGAAAACTTAACAAAATTGAATCTCAATTCAAAGTCACTTTAAAATAAAATGATTCGGATTTTGATCCCAGATTCAACTTGTCTTTTCTATTTCACAATATTCTTTCATCTTTTAAGAAGATCATTTTCATTTTTGAAAAATATAAGAAACAAATAAAATGAGCAGAAAGGAAGACGTCAACATGATATGTTTACATTGAATATTTTTAGAGCTGAATAATTTGTGGAAAAACTATGATGGCATCCGTCTGTCTCTAGAGACGATGGATAAATGCAGCATGTGTTGATTCTGCAGCTGGAACAGCTGTGGCATCTCCAGGGCGCAAGACCTGGGCAAAGTTTCTTGGGGATCTCTGATTCCGCCCATTTCTCAGTACCCCACTCTCGGCCTTGCTGGCAGAAATACAAAGGAAAGCAGAGCAGTATGTTTGGCACCAGGTTGGCTGTAAGAGCTACCGGAACAAGCTGAGTACAGTTTTGAACCCTAGGTTCTCAAACTCCAGATTTTCTTTCAGGGTTTACTCCCTTAGCCTTTCCTGAGCTCAGGTAATGCACAAGGCAGTGGAGGTTTGTACTTCAGAGTTTGCCTTCTCCTAGATGCCTGTCTTCCCAAAGACTAAGGGTGCATCTACCAAATGGGTTTTAATAGCGCCACCAATTACTAATATGGGTATTTTCCTGCCTGGCTCTATAAAGATTCAATAAAGAGTTAAGCTTACTCAATTTCAAACTGATTTTAAAAAAAAAATGCCAGAATCATTGCACTAAATTCCAAAAATAAAATTCAAACAATTAATACATAGCTAGACACAGGTGTTTGATGCTGCTACTGTTGTTGGAATATTTGGATAAATTACAATTCTGGATTAAATTTTTTTTTTCTGGGGTTCAACTTTATATCGAGGAAAATGGCATATGAACCAAGATTTTTAATATTGCGCAATAATATTTGATGCTTTTTTAAAAAATCATCCTGGATTTGAAATTTTGATCCATTATTTCAAAATTAGGCCCACATCTAGAAAGTTGGGTCGCAAATTATGAAACAAAATAACTTACATCATAGTCTTGTGGTGGCGGTGGTGGTGGTGGGTGGGGTGTTGATGTTGGCATTTGAATGACAGGGGGTGGGGGAGGAGGTAGGGTTAGATTCTGTGTCCCCATTTGACGTCGTTCACTGTGAGCAAAATAAGCCATATTCTCTTTGGCCCCAGGTTGAAAATGTCCCGACGCTGCTCGGTTCATTAGGTCCAAAGCTCGACTGAATTGCTCTGGAAAATAAAAAGGGCACAACAAAAATGAAAATTAAAGATGTCCACATTACACTTTTTTTTTTTTCGTCTGATGACCACGCAGGCAAGAAATTGACAGCCACCAAAGGCTTTGACTGTGTCTATGCTCATTAACTATATACATACATATATATATGTGCTTATTGCTTTTATTAAAGAATATTTTTATCACAACCCTGGATATTCTTTAATAAAAGCATATTGTCACAGCTCTAATAATAACAAAAGAATTAAAAGAAATGATAAAAACGCAAAATAGTCAAGTACTAACAAGAATATTCTTTAATAAAAGCATATTGTCATAGCCCTACTAATAACTAATGAATTGTTATGGTGTTAGTTAAAAATAAGAACGATATAGACACAGGAACTATGAAACAACTTGTATTGAGTAAGAATACAGAAGAAAAGGAGAGAGCAAGACCCTTGCTCCATCCAAGAGTTAACATACGACATTCGGAGTCACATGCTAATCTCTGACTGACTCATCGCCGGTTCTATCCCTGGAAGTGACGTCATGGACACGTCCTCTAAACATGAATCTTTTAAAAATGGTAAAATCGTAAAATAGTCAAGTAACAAAAAGAATATTCTTTAATAAAAGCATATTATCACAGCCCTATAAATAACTTGTGAATCTTTAAAAAATGGTAAAATCGCAAAATAGTCAAATGACAACAAGATGAGTCTTTAAAAGCATGTTGTCACATGACTCTGAAAATAATGGCACATACTCACCTTTGACGTAAACATGAGCGAGAAATTCTTCCGGGAATTGAGACTTCCATCCTAAATACCAGTTTGTCACTTCCTCATAATTTGGCATATTGCTGAGCCAAGTACAAAGGATTTGCAACCATTTTGGGAAGAAGGCTTTCTCTAAAAGGGAGATCATGTGCGGCAAGGCAATGATATCACGCCACGAGATAACCCAATGAAACGGTTCTGCAATAAAAAAAAAAGTTGGTTGCTTTGAGTCGAAGGGTAAATCAGCTGATTCTAAATGCTGAATCAGTACTAAAATTTAGTGATACCTAATCATCCAAAATTACGTACGACTGCTTCACAAAACTTACAACATTTACAATTCTCACTCCTTATTTTTACAGATCAACAAGAGGAAGCAGCTTCATAATTGGACAGAGAGTGCTCATCATTAAACCAGAAATTAGGCACCCCCACTAGTCCCCTCACCACTTAATAAACAAGAATCATTTTTCCCAATATAGAAACAGATTATTTTTTGTGGGACCCCTCCCCGCTCTTTTGCGCGATTGGTAATTTTTTTTCTATTCTTGATTTTTTGTAGAAGTGAATCCTACTCTTAACCTCCCAAAAATTATCTAAACCAGGGTTTTCCAACCTTTTTCAAAAAACGCCCTCCAAGAACACTCAGATACCTACTACTGCCCCTTCCTAAATGCACCCTTGCATAATAATGTTAGTAGTAGTGGTAGTACATAATTAAAGTGAAAATAAATAATTGAATATTCATATAGTTTATTCAA
>JAUZSX010335553.1:0-10808 GCA_034780655.1 Idiosepius hallami
ATTCCTAAAAGAACTAAAAATATATAAAAAGATCTAGAACAAGGAAAATCCACCCTTACCTTAATCAGATGAAAAAATATAGAACATAACTAAACTCAATAAAAGACTGAAAATTAACTGACCTTAAATAACCCACAGAGGTCGATAGGTAAAAAAAAAATAAAAAAAAAGAACGATAAAAGCTTCATTTAAGAAACACTTGAAAATAAAGGCACTTTGTGAATACAACAAAAAAGACGAAAACTATCAATGAATCTATCGTTCTCTCAATCAGTATTTCTGTCTGTTCGTCTGTCTGTCTGTCTGTCTGTCTGTCTCTTCGTCCGTTTCTCTGTCTCTCAACTAATCAAACTATTTATCTATCATTGTTTACGAAGATCGTTCCAAACGTAGTGCAACCTACTTTTACAAGATATTTCTGGAAAATGAGAGAGCTCCGAAGACGGGAGTGGTAACAATGATTACGAGGAATACGAACATGATGACGACAACAGTGACATTAATGATGTTTTTATGACAGTGACGTTGATGATGATTTGATAATGTTGATAGTAATGATGATAATGATGATGATAATGATGATGGTGATGATCATAGTAATGATGATGATGATTTGATGAAGATGATGATAGTAATGATGATGATGAAAATGATGATGTTGATAGTAATGATGATAATGGTGATGATGATTTGATGATGATGTTGATAGTAATGATGGTGATGATGATTTGATGATGATGTTGATAGTAATGATGGTGATGATGATTTGATGATGATATTTATAGTAATGGTGGTGATGATGATGATTTGATGATGATATTTATAGTAATGATGATGATGAGGATGAGGATTTGATGATGATGTTGATAGTAATGATGATGATGATGATTTGATGATGATATTTATTGTAATGATGACGATGAGGATGATGATTTGATGATGATGTTGATAGTAATGATGATGATGATGATTTGATGATGTTGATAGTAATGATGGTGATGATGATTTGATGATGATGTTTATCGTAATGATGATAATGGTGATGATGATTTGATGATGATGTCGATAGTAATGATGGAGATGATGATTTGATGATGATGTTTATCGTAATGATGATAATGGTGATGATGATTTGATGATGATGTTGATAGTAATGATGATGATGATGATGATGATGATGATGATGATGATGATAGTAATAAAGTTTTGTTGCTTATTTTTCTTTTATCAATGTCTGTTGTGTTATTCTGGATTATTATCTGTAATTCCGACTCAGTTTCGCTGGATTATCTCCAGTGTACATTTGAGTCTGTAGCTTTGATTTAATCGGATTAGACGGCAAAATAGATCGGAAGTCGACAACGACGACTACGACACCGACACCGGCATTGCTCTAAATGAAAGCCGTAAGGTCGTCGTAGAAATCACTAAAAGCCAATGCTTTCTTTGGCGACGAGTCTAAAATACGATTGTTCCAAATGAATTGCATGAAAATGGATAAAAACAACAAGCTGAGACTCAACTGACAAACATCGTCTTGTATTAAACAATAATAAGATTCCGATTGCTTTTACATAGGAAAATATTTCCAACCAACTTTCGCACTAATAAAAATTACTATATAGTAATAATAACAATAATAATAGTAATGTTAGTAATAGTAATAGTAATAATAATAATAGTAATAATAATAATAATAGTAATAATAGTAATAGTAATAATGATAATAATAGTAATAATAATAATAGTAATAATAATAATAATAGTAATAATAGTAATAATAATAGTAATAGTAATAGTAATAATAGTAATAATAATAATAATAGTAATAATAGTAATAGTAATAATAATAATAATAGTAATAATAGTATGAGTAATAATAATAATAATAGTAATAATAGTAATAGTAATAATAATAGTAATAGTAATAATAATAATAGTAATAATAATAATAATAGTAATAGTAGTAATAATAATAATAATAATAATAATAATAATAGTAATAATAATAATAGTAATAATGTTTTATGAAATCTTTATATATCAAATAATTTAAATTTATAAAAATAAAAAAAACACCTTACAATGGTTTTGATGTGATAGTAAAAATAATAAATAAATGTTAAACTATTGTGTGACAGTTTAAGAATCCCAGAAGAGGGGGGTGAACTATTATCATTAATCTTTCCTGAAAGCACATTATGACCTAATATCTTGAGTGTTCATCAAAATGCACCCCCCCTTGTTGAAGCAAGTTTGGGCAGATTGTTGGTTTTTGTTGTTGTTTTTTTAAGTTGGCCTAATTTCAATTTTTTTAAAATTTTTTTTTTCCAAATTGTTCCCTTTTATATAAGAGTTAGAAAGTTGGGCAGCGACGGTGGAGCATTGGTAAAAAGCTCTGGCTTTGAAATCACATTACGTGAGTTCAAATCCCAGTCAAAACCATTACTTTCACTTTAGCAGCATTGGGCAAATGGGGCTCGTTAACTCTGGAGAGCAGCTCATCTAGGTGAAGAGTAACACCGAATGTAAAAAGCCCGGGTAAGAGTACGTAAAAATGGCCTTGTGCCAAACTTGGGTTGGTGCTCACCAAGTAAATATAATATCCTCATCTAGGTGAAGGGTAACACCGAATGTAAAAAGCCCAGGTAAGAGCACATAAAAATGGCCTTGTGCCAAACTTGGGTTGGTGCTCATCAAGTAAATCATAAAAAAATGATGATATGCATTAAAAGTTTAAACAAAACAGTTTAAGCAAAACACAGGGCTGTTTAAAAAAATTATGGATATAAATGTTAGTGTGTTCAAAACTCATAATAAATCATTTTAGCCCCTTATCTATTTAAATATGAATTATCAATGGTATGTTAGAGTCAGCCAAGAAGCATAAATTTCTTAGAATTTCAGAACTAATACTAATTCCCCTAATTATATTTTGATAATCAGAAAAAAGTTTTCAAAGAAAATAATTCAAATCTTTTTACCATAGATTAAATTAAATCCTTAGTATTTCCATAAAATAAACCATGACATTTAGATGTAGTAATAAAATTAAATAAGATTTAATAATTTGGTGTTTAAACAACTTATGACATTTAAATTTGATGTCTACATAATGACCAATAAATGTAAGGTGACACAAACAGACTATTTGTTATAAATCATCTTTACAATTTTCTAAAAAGTTAATAAAACAATGAAATTAACACAATTTAACACCATTGAATAGATAGAATTGCTTTCCTGTTTTTTGTTTGTTTGTTTGTTTTTTTCTTTAATTAAACCTACAGTCAAATCCTGACTATAAACTTTTAACAACTAAATAAAAACTATGATAAAGGTAAAAATGCTTATTAAAGAAAAACCCACAGACAAAATAAAATCATCAAAGTATTAATAAATGCTTTAATTTCTATAACATTAATTTTTTTAAGAGTTTTTTTTTTATTTATTTAGATTGTTTTTTATAGCAAAACAATATGTGTCAATTGACAGAAATATCTTATTTAACATGTATATATTTATTTTGTTATGGTCATTATGCATTTTTAAAAATAATAATAATGATAGTAATAATGACAATATAAACTAGTTACAAAAGAAAATAATTTAAAAAGTTTTACTTCATTACAATATCTATGAAAATTAGCATTTTTTTTAATGAAGATGTTCATAGTCTTCTAGTAAACAGATAAAGATTTTATGGAAAAAAAAAATATTCTAAAAAAAAGTTTATAGTAATTAAAAATAGGCAGTTGAAGTTGTAAATTTATTCAACTAAAACAATGCAGAAATATTAAAGGTTAAAATCTCATGAAAATATTCCAAAATTGAATTTTTTTTTCAAGTGGTTTAATTCCATAAGAAAACTTGAACAGATCAAGAGAAAGGAAAGAAAAAGAAAATTTTGTAGTTGTTTAGAAATAAACTTATATATATATATAAGTGTGTGTATGTGTGTGTGTGAAAAAGAGAGTGGAAGAGAGGAATGGATCCTGTGAACAAGTTGTTTGTTTCAACATCCGGATTCAAGGAGAAAAACAAAAGTAGGTTAAAAGAACTGCATAAACAATAGAGATGATACATACATGCATAACTATATATATATACATTTATATATTAATAACCTATTTTGTACTAACTTGATTGTTTTAAAATCTTAAGTAAAATAAAAAGCCAAGTAAGTAGATACCTTTATAATTTTGTTTGTAGAAAGGCAATTCTATTTTTGACCTTTGATTTAAAAAAAATAAAATAAATACAATAATAAATAAAAATGAAACACAATTTATTCAGAAACCGGATGGAACAAAATGGCATAAAAAATATATATTAAGGTATGTATTCATGTACCAACATTTGACATATGATGAAAATATACTCAAATTGATATAATTTTCATTTCATCAAGATATTCTTTATTCAAGTACAAGTTTGATGAACTAATGTGAAAAAGTTATGCAGGGAAAACATTTACATATCAATTGATTAAATTCATTAGATTTTTGTAATTATTAAAAAATTATGTATTCATAAATATTAAGCTTCTATTTAATTTTCTAGAACTATTTCAAATGAATTACAATTTTTTTTTAATTTCCTAAATTATTAAATACTACTTGTATGATTGTGAATTTGTGAGAACAAAAATCTTCCATACAAAAAAATTTGGTGTTCAGGTTGGGAAAATTGCTTTTAGATAAAGCACAAATAACAATAAAAAAACAATTCTTAAAATTGACCTAAAGGTTTAGTTTTTTAATTTAAGTTTTATATAATGAAAAATTAATTTTATCATCTTACACTTTGTTTCTTTTGTTGTAATTTTTTTCATTTCAACAAATGAATATAGCAAAAATGTCATTAAAAAGCTGCTAATGTGTGTGTGTGAACATAGCATATATTGATGTTAGCTTATATGTAATATATTTTGACTGATTGACAAAAATGAGAAAACTAAATACAGTGAATTTAATTTAGCATAACAGTAAACTGAAGTCAGAAATTTTTTTTCAGTATATTTTTTCCCTTTATTCTGAAAAAAAGGTGTGTGTGTGTGTGTTTGTGTGTATGCACACACCAAAATTAAATGAAGTTCCATTTTTAACATAGCAAATTCTAAAAAAATATATTTCTAATCCTAAGAGAAACAGCAATAGTTTCATTGTTTATAACCTGTTGTAACTCATGGGAAAATTTCAAAAGGATACTGAACAATTCTACATTCTATTTTTGACCACTAGTTGCCTATAGTTAGGAAGCTATCCTAAGAAATGAATAAAATAATGAAACATATTGAAATAAACTAAACTAAGAAGGTAGCAAATTTTGTTAACCAACAAAAAAAATAATTAAAGATTTGTCTATATTATTGATAATGAACAAAAACAAAAAAAAGTACTCAAAATGGTTATCATTTACGATTTTTATAGAAAACATCTTAAAACAAACTATGAATTATGAAAATATTTGTAAAAAAAAAAATCTACAAATTTAAATAATGAACTTAAGTTGTAATAAACAAAAAATCTATGTGTGAACAAGAAAAAAATGTTTATCAAATAATGATTGTTCTCTGCATTAAATGATCTGATATGCAAACAAAAAAAAAACAAAACAAACAAAAAGTGATCATTTCAAGAAAGTGCACTGACGAGCCCTATACAGTTAAATAGGCTTATTGCAAATATATCTGAGAGCATCCTGTATTTCTTCATAAACAGATTAAAGTATATTCACACTTTAACTGAAATTTTGTGTGCGTGTGTATAATAACAAATACAGTGCATAGGGATATCAATTTCCCTCTCTCTACAAATATGTGCACATATATAGCTCTACAGAAAATAATCCATTTTATTGATACTGTTTGCTCTCTTTTTATAATACATATATATATATATATATATATATATATATATATATATATAGGAATGTTAAATAGACTATGAAAAATGAGATGAGGTTGAGTTGAATATATATTGGCATAGTTTATAAACCTTTACTGAAAATAAAAGGTACTTTAAAAAAACATTTAAGAGAAGGAAAGAGATAAAGAGAGAGAGAAAGAGAGAGACAGGGAGAGAAGGAAAGAAAGACAGAAGAGGAAAGAGAGGGGAGGAAAGATGGAAAGAGAGAGAGAAGAAGAAAAAGGGAAAGGGAGGGGGAAAGAAAGAAACAGAGAGGAGGAAAGAGAGAAAGGGGGAGGGGAAAGAGAGAGACAGAGACAGAGAGAGGAGGAAAGAGAGACAAGTGCATGAAAGCAAAAAAAAAATTTTTTTTAATCAAATAATAAAAATAAATCCACTAAACTATTTTTATAGAATTTTTTTTTGTTTTAATTTCAAGAATAAGCTTTTATGTCCTGAGATTTATTCTATCATTTTTTTTAATATCAGTTCTGTAAAACAATTTTAAAAACTATTCAAAAAAAACAAAAAAAAAAAGAAAGAGAGCTAAAAACAAAAAAACATTACAAGTAACTTGGTCCAGTGCTTATTTTTAATATAATTTTATCTCTAGCTTATTTCATTGCCTATACACAAGCCTTGGTTGTCAATAAAACAGATCAAATTATGCAGAGGGAAAACTACTTGTCTAGTATGTACTTTTAATAGTACAAAGAAAAATGCCTATTGTTTGCTCTTTGTTTAAAAATTCAATAAAATACAAGAGAGAAAGATAGATACAGAAAGAGTGGGGTAAAAAGTCAAGAACTTTCTAGAACAAATAAATGGAATTTAAAATAAAATGTTTCTATAAAACATAAAAAAAGTAAAGGATCTTTTAATTTAAAGAAAAAAAAAAAAGGTTAAAATATTACAGCACCTAGAGTCCAAGACTCAAATATATTCGACTTAACACATAAAATCAATATTTTCTTGATTGATAATTTTCTAAAAATCATATCAGAAATACCATGTATAAAAAAAACCAATATCCAAAATTTATTACTGTGATAATATAAAACCGAAACGGTGCCCATTTCTCCTGATGACCCCAAGATTTATATAGTTGATTATTTGAACTTTTACAAGTTGGATTGCCTGAAGACTATCATAGAAACATTATACTAATAGGGTAAGATGAATTTTGAAAAGCTACCTTTTTAGTAAGTTTGAATCACATTTACAGTAATTTCCTTCTTCTAATTTATCATTTAAATTACTTTACATTACTATCCATAAAATATACAGTTTATTCAAAAAAGTCAACCTGCACTTTTTACTTTCTGGTTTATTTAAAAAATAAAAGTCACTGTAACTGTCTTTTCAAATGTACAAGTTGTGACTGGTCCATGTTCTTTAATACATAAAGAGACACTCCTTGTTCTTCACTATAAATTGATTTTCAAAGACTATCAACATCATTCAAATTCATTTTAAAGATACTTCAGATATTCTATGGTAAAACATAAAAGAAAAAAAAACCAAAACCCTTTTTTTTAAAACTCTCTAAACAGAATTAAAACTTTTTACAAGAATAAAATTGGAAATATAAAAGGTGTACAAAAGAACAACCCCAGCTAAAGACTTATCAAATGCATTGCGTTAGCTTCAGCAAAACTACATATATTTTGCTAGCATCAAAGAAAATTAGGTTTATGAGACCAGCAAAGTGTCTGTTGGTTGGTAGCAGCTGAACAGCTAATCAGCTGACAGGTGAGATAACAACAAACAGGTGAACAACTGTTTAAAGTCTTATCGGCAAAGTGGGATAAGTCATTGATTTAAGAAATTTCCAAGGAGTTTTCTTACATCGTAAGCAAACTTACTGTTGTGGGGATATACACACCCTCATAACTTCTAAGATGGAGTCGTCCATTAAGCATATAACCAGTAGCTTAGACCCGCTCAACAAGAGCTATCCCGGATGTTGCAGAGCCGACTCTCCATGGACTTACAAACCCTGTTCTGCACCACTAACTATTACTTGATATAAATGTTCTTATTTTCAGCAAGTAGTCGTGTTCCTACTTTCACCACCTTTTGGCCCCACAACACTTACTAAAAAGATTTTGGTTTTTCTAAAATAATTCAGCATTTTCTTATTATACTTCATTAATTTCTCTTAATTTTCTATCAAATACATTTTATCTAAGACACTTCTTTCCAAACAAAACATTCTAAAAACTATCCTGTATCTTATGTAAAGCTGAAACCCCTAAGAGTCTTTTTGCTTTTCTATTTATCAATGATTTTCATGCATATTGGGTTTTAAACATGCTAATCAAGCATGTAAGACTAGGGAAGAAAGATAGGTTACTATTGAAAACACATAAGCAGAACAAAGATAAAATGTTAATTTCCCTGTCGCAGATATTGATGGTATGAGATGGATGTGCATAAGATGCAGAGAATCGTTATTGAATTCCTCCACCAAGCCAGATAAAATTGAACCAATCACCTATTGGATCTTAATAAAGCTGATGCACTTGATGTAAGCTCAGTTAGAAAATCAATTTCAATTTTAGAGTAACAAAAGTAAAAAATAAATTCTGAAGCTCAAAAGGTCACTCATTTAATGGTACCATCCAACTTTTTGTAAAACATTTTTTTCAATAACTCTAAAAAATTATTTGGCATTACTTTTGGAATGATTCTAATAATTAAATTCTTTTGAAAGATTTGTTACAAAAATATACAAACATAGCTGTATTTCTCCCTTTATATATATATATATATATATATATATATATATATTAAAGAATTGGAAAAACTAAGGGAAAAAAACAAACAAAGAATAATAAGTTTGTTTTGTTTTTTAATGGCATATCAACCTTTTTAGGTCATTATCATGCCTAGATATATTACTAGAACAATTACTTTTGATAAATATTATTTTATACACATATTTTTTTTTTTGTTAGTTAACACAAGTTGCACTGTTTAATCCAAAGCGGGAGGGAAGATTAGGATTCATACATTTCCCAAGCATATTAGTCAACATAGATGGAACAACTTGGATTTGAACTCATGTACAACAATTTTGAAGTGGGACTGCCTATCCACATTGACCGCTACTCCAAAAAATAAGAGAAATGAAACAAGCATTCAATAGCTCAACTACAGAATATTACAACAATAATGAAAACAATCCAGATAATGTATGTTAATCATTGGCATTTTATTGACATCAAACTAATTCCAAATAAATTAATATGCATTTTTTATATCCAGGATAATTTGCATCTGAGAACAAGGCAACATCATAAGTTCAGCCCAGAATAATTATTCAACTACTTTTATCAAGGGACTCTCTGTACTTGGGATAGAAACAGAATCGATTAGGATAATCTACATAAAATATTTATCACATTTAATAGTTTCTACATGAGATGGATTAGGAAAGGGGAGTGAATGTGGAGTTGTAAAAGATATTTGTTATTATTTTAATTTTTTTTCCTTTTTTTTTATATCATACTATTATTCCACATTAAAATATGCATAAGACTCATGATATAAAAATGAGTTTGTCACTACTCTATCATCAATTAGCATAACTGATTTTCATAAACAATTCACACACCCACACCCAGAGGAGAAATGCCTTTTGAAGGCATTCTTTCTAATGAGAAGATCTCAAAGTCACCTTGCTTTTTAAAAGAACCAAATAATTCATTTTATCACCAAGAAAATCTGAATACAGAAATTAAGCTAATTATCTTAATAATAATAATAAGTTATTACGAATTAAATATATGAGTGTTAGTATAATATAGAAATAAATCTGTATGCTCAAGAAAAAAATCATCAGCAAATATTATTTTACCAATACTACAATTAATATTTTAGTAATTGACATAATTAAAAAAATTATAGCAAAGTTTTATCTTCTATATGATACACATGTGAATTATATAAATATATATTAGTTTAGTGTAGACACGGAGTCAATGGCCTTCAGTGACTGTCAGTTTCGCCAAACTTAACGTTGTCACTGAGGACCTCTAATAGCAGGCTGTTGACTCCGTATCTATGCTTAACTAATAAGCATGCTCTATCACTGATATCAAGCACTTAACCAATAAATATAAGCAATTTCACTCTACAGATAATGAAGAACATATTTTTAATATTAATATATTTTTTGTATTTGCCAATCAAATGAAAGTTTGAGTTCATCTAATTCTTATTAGGAATTATATAAAACAATTGTATTGTTTTTTTTTTCTTTAATTTATAAAATTGCCAGTTAGTTCATCAATATTGTCAATAGGCACATACATTAAGATAGATTTGTTAAGTTAAATACCTATAGAGTCATTCAAGTGAAGACATTAAGTTCCATTCAAAATTCTAATGGGAAATCTTAAAATTGTTTTACTGTTAATCACTGTTCAATTGTTAGAATCAATCAGCAAATGAAAATTAAATTCATTTCTTACGCTTTCCAAAAATGAAAAAAAGAAAATAAAAACAGATTAAACAGTTGGAAAATCTGGGAAATAGATTAAAACCTTATTTATAAAAAAAAAATGTAAGGAAAAAGTTTAAAGAAAATTAAAAAAAAAAAAAAAGAATTTCTTTTAAAAGTATCTAAAAAAGAAGTTTTTTTTTTGTTTTTTTTAAATAAAGAGGGCTTGTCTTTGTTTTTTAAATATATTCATTTCTTTAAATATTGTTTTGTGGATCTTTTCCTATGTTTCTCATTTCTTTACCTTTCTCACTCTCTCATATATATATACATATATATATATTATTATTATTATTCTAATTAATAAGTTTGCTTAAAATTATAGTTAGAGTGATCAATATCAGTGATAGAGCGTGTATACTAGTTAAGTGTAGACACGGAGTCAACGGGGA
>JAUZSX010335564.1:0-10808 GCA_034780655.1 Idiosepius hallami
GGTTTTGACTGGGATTTGAACTCGCGTTACACGATTCCAAAGCCCGAGCTTCTACCAATGCTCCACCGTCGCTGCTGATTTTATTCAAATATGCTGTTTATGAAATTTACATATATTTGATCGAACACCGAAGTCAAGCCAGCTTTGTATGGTCTTTATATTCCTTGACATTTTGGAATCTGTGTCCTTCACCTAGATGAGTTACTCTCTTTGAGCTGATAGATCTCACTCATTTGGGTTCTGGAATCAGTGTTGTCCTTCACATAGATGAGTTACTCTCTTTGAGCTGATATGTCTCACTCATCCTGGTTCTGGAATCAGTGTTGTCCTTCACATAGATGAATTACTCTCTTTGAGCTGATAGGTCTCACTCATCCTGGTTCTGGAATCAGTGTTGTCCTTCACATAGATGAGTTAATCTTTTTGAGCTGAAAGGTCTCACTCATCCGGGTTCTGGAATCAGTGTTGTCCTTCACATAGATGAATTACTCTCTTTAAGCTGAACGGTCTCACTTACCCAGGTTCTGGAATTGGTGTCGTCTTTCAACTAGATGAGTTGCTCTCCTTCAGTTGACCATTGAAGTTTTATATAATTTATTACACAAATATATATTTTTATTTTATCTCTCTATTTTTTTAAAATTGCATCTCACGTTTTTTCTTGAACATGAGGTGTGTAAGTCGATACTGGAGGATATCACAATGCCGGCGGAAAGAAAAGTTGGTAAGAAATATTTTGTTCTTTTATCTGTTTTTAATTAAATCATTATTAATAGGCTGTGTTATCACACACACACACAAAAAAAAAAAACTATTAATAGCCTTTAAAAGTGGATCATCCGACAAACCGCAAACTAGCTTGGTATAGTACCTGACATCTATACCTACACCCTCTGAACAGGCTCAACGTCACTTAAGTTTGGTTTTAATGAAAAACGTTTATTATCAGAATAATTTCACATGCTCCGGTGTGCGACTTATGGCCTACCCTGTATTAATTATGATTATAATAACCATAATAAGAATTCTAAATTCAGCCTTGATGTTGCTAGCCTACCAAATGTTTTTGCAAGCTTGCTTCTAGTATTTTGGGGTTTTCTGCAGGCTGACAGTTTGTTGGCATACCTGAGGAGAGGATGATAGTGTTAAAACCCCAAAACAAGTACTATTTTTATCATACCATCTTTCAGCAAGACAAATGTTAATTATTTAAACCTTTGAACCGCGATTTATCAAAATTACTAAGTAGTCACTCAGAGTCACTATATTAGAGGAATATATTAAAGCTAAAATAATGGTGTGTCCTCTTTTGCCTTATTTTGTTGTCAGGGCCGATATATCGACCTCTTAGGATCCAAAGGAGTAAAAAATACTTTTGAGACTTCTTTTCTATATGCTTCTAATAGTTTTAAGTCTTAGAACATGTATTTAGCAATATATGAACCTTAACTTCTAAGGTTCTTATATTGCTAAATACATGTTTCTCAATTTGGGTAAAGACTTAACACATACTGGGGTTATGTCTAAACAAGAAAAACGTTCATAAAGCACCGTTCTGATTAAGAAACAACCCAGAGTAAATCAGGTCACGTGAGACAAGACACCAGTGACACCACACTACTACTAGCGGTCCTCTCTGCTGGTCACCAGTTAAATTTCACAACACGGCGTGTCTGCTGCTGCTGCTTACCTTACAGTATTAACTCAAATAATGATTAAAAAAAAAAAAGAAAGAAAAAAGTATGATACTAGATCATCTAATATTAAAACGTTTCGTGTGTTTTTTAAAATATCAATAAAACTAGAAACAAAAAGGGAACAAGTTATTCCTAATTAATTGTTTTACTTAGTGTTTCCTTGTTGTTACTCTTTTTATTTCTTCTTGAAATCTTCATTTAACTTTATTACCTCCCTTGATTCAATATCGGAACAAGTGCTTGCTCTTAACTTCTCTTTGTTACCGCTTTTTTAACTTGAGTATAACTCTTAGTTTAGTTGTAATTATTTCAGATCGTTGCAGATTGTTAAAAAATATATATTAAATGTTGATTTTATTAACTGGTTTTCAAATATACAGAATCTTTGACAAATAGAACGACAAGAGGGTTTTTATGGTAAAAGAAACAAAGATGTCGCCGATTTAAATCATGTTTTTTTGTCATTTTTTTTTAAAATTAAAATGTAGATTAAACTATAATTAGATGATTATTATTTCTTTTTGGTTGATTTTGAAAGCAGGTTGAAATGTTTGTATAACTAATAGATACGCAGTGTCGCAATTGGGTGTCACTCAGTAATAATAATCAACAACAATAATTCATTGTAAAAATACTTGAATAATTAACATGGCGGAGAAGCTACCATGGGGGTTGAAAACCGAAGGCTTAACTCCAGGATCTGCGAAGGTAAGAACATTTTTCCTTTTAAAAAAATAAACTGTATTAATATTCAATGATCAAAATTAAACCATTTATAAATAAAGGCTATTATCTTTAATTCTTTTTATCTAAATTAAACAAATACGTTTAACGTTCGCATCCCATGCCATGGTCACTATTTTTCTTGCTTTTTAGTTTACTATTTATTTGATTATTTTCTTAGCATTTTAACCAACCCTTCTTTATTTCTTTTAAAATTGTTTTGCATTTTTGAATGTTCGAAAATCATTTGGGCTGAAATTTTAATTATTTATTAATGTTTTCGATTCTGTTTCTATATCAAAAACCAAAAATCTATATAAGATTCACTTAGAGCTTTATGATAGTTTTTTCTAGACTTATTTTTCTTTTTTAAGTAAATAGTTGTGGTGACAGAAGAGGCACGCTTTACGTATTTTTTGTTTTCCTTTATATTTTTCAAAATTTTTGGTTAAGAAAAAATATTCTATCAATTTTATCCAATCATTATTAACGATCTAAGATTAACGTACCAAGTCCATTTATTTTTCGCTTTTGATAGTTTTATTTCGGTCTTGAAAAATACGTGATAAAACGCCGAACCATTTTTTTTTTCTCTCTCTCTGTTTTAATTAACAGAAATATTGTTTTTTTTGTCTATATTTTTGTCAAAGGGTTATTATCATTGTTTAAAAAAGGAAATTTCTTTATTGAAAAAATAAAAACAAAACAGTCAAATCAAACACCAAGAAAGCAAGAAGTAAGAAACTGACAATAATGTCTGTTTTGTTCAGATTTTGTTTTTATTTTCATCAATACAAACTGAACTTGACAATTAAAATTAGGATCTGTAAATTTATTTTTTAGAAACACCGAAACCTTAAAAATGACACAATTTTGACATTTTGAAAAAGATGTTTATTCATTCAATATTTTTTCTAGAATGTTTTTATTTTTAAGTCGCCACACGCCCGCCACGGCCACGCACAAGTTGTCTCTTCATCATCGATTATATTGACAGATTTTTTAGAATAATGCACTAATGTTTTATGACCTTCAAAGATTTAATTTTAGTAAATAATTTTTAAAAATTAAAATAATTGATATAAGTTTTTATTTTATAATTTTAAAACTCAATCGTAGCTGTAAATAATAACGGAAGTGAACACGAATATGCTTATTTTCAGCAGACAGACACAGTAAAAAGAATTTATTAAAATAATAATAGCTATAACGTTTTTTTTTCCAAATAAAATACTTGGTTAGCGTTTTCATGAAAAAATTAATAATTGTTTTTTTTTAAAGAATCCATCGCCTTCTTGCTGAAAAAGAGTGTAAAAACAACAGGGCTGTTTTTAAGTTAGTACAAATTAGGGGGATCGATTTGAATAGATTTCCTTGTTGAGAACACATTTTGTGACGTCAGTCAGTGTACACTACACATGCCCTAAAACACATTCCATTAGGGCCTTGCCTTGGTTACTCCTTACTTGTCCCAGGCAGGATCTGTGTATGCCGACTGCTGCTATGCCTCAAAACGTTAAGTTTTCAATTCATTTTTATATATAGATATAAAATTAGGTTAAAGCATTTTAACATAGGTCACTACACACTACTTTGGGTAGTTAACGTTGGCTTGGTTACTACTTTGGTTATCAAATTTTTTGTTAACGTAAGCGTGTCTCTTGTCTTGTGCTGTTTGTGCGGGCGAAGAAATTTCGCCAGCTGTTTAGAAAACAAATTTAAGTTTAAAATCTAAAAATGGTAAATTTCAAGTTTAGTTTCCCTGATTTATTTCAATCAATGTGTCAATTTAATTAATGTTTTCACAAACAAATTAACGATATGATTTAAATTAATAGCCATTCTTCATTTCTAAAATATATATTTAAGTTGCATTAATTTTCATTAGTATTATTATAATTATTTATTTTTAAGGAGAATAATAATTGGAATGAATTTAATTAGTTACAGAAATATAAAATCTCTAAAAAAGTCTTTTTATCAACAAATATCCTATTGTTAGGGACGCTAAACCCCTCAAAACCTATAAAAATTCTCTGTAGCCATTTTAAAAATTGCAATGAAACTAGGGGCTAAACCATTTAAAAATTATTAGTTATTTAAGAACTCTGGTTAAAATTGCACAAGAATCGACGTATTTCAAATAATCTACTTTGCCACTTTCTGACGAATTTTATTTTTGCTCAAAAATAGATAAACTGCAATTGTATCGAAAAGTCATCAATAATGCAAGTTGGTTAAGTTCCATTTTTTTTTATTTTTAGTTTTTTGCAGTTTCCTTTTGAAGTAAACTATGGGCATTTTTGTTTAGATATTTTAATTGGACCAAGCAAAAACACTTGAAAAATAAAATAAGCACAAAATCATTTGATGTTATCCTTAGAACTATTTCTAACAAACTAATAGTAATCATAACTTTAACTTTATTAGTTTACCAACAATACTATACTGATTAGTCTTATTTTATTCACTTTTGTTAAAGGGTGTAAAAACATTCTATACATTTGCAGAACAACAATCAGAGATGACACTATTGCATGTATGAATAGTATTGCCAAAAATGATCCAAATGTTATAACAGAAATCATTCATATAGAAATTAATCAAAAGTTCTCTACAATATTTACATACATTCTAGTTTACAGTACATTCTGGCCATGGAAATTACCTGATAAAATTGATAGAAACACTATGTTTGTGCATCTGTGAAATCAATGTGCAGCATGAATTAATTCTGTAACACTTTACAATTTCAAATTGGACATCATAAGTAACCAAAACACAAAGCAGTTGATGATAATAACCAGATTATTTTAAAAATTTTACCCTAGTTAAAGAATTTTATGGCAATTCAATGGCAATATTATTTAGTTAGTTATCTTGCTCGGTGAGCTTAGAGTCGACTCTGTGAATTGATTTTTGTAACCCACAAGTGGCCCTTGTTAAATTCTGAACCTGTGATCTTGGCCATAAGATTCTGAAACTTCTGATTTTACAATAATAATTTATAATTATAAAGCAAATCAATTCTTGTATATTATTTCTCTTTCCTTATTTTTCTTTCTACCTTAGTTATTTTAACAAAATATTACCTCAGATTTTTAAAAATATATTTAACATTTTAGTAATATACACAAAAATATATAAAAAATATTTTTTAAAAATATATTAAAGATAAATGCCGCTTCTATTGATGTGACCTTCCTCAAGTTTACTTCAAATTACTTGTGTTTTTTTTTTACCTAGACTCAATTTTTACTTGTCATTTGTGCTAAAGTTTTGATGATGTTTTATGGATGTTTCTGATATAATGATGTATTGAATTCATTTTCTGTAAAAATAATAATTTCTGTCTATAAAGCTGTTTTATTTATTGGCATATTGACAATTAATGCATATAGAATTAATTTTTTTTTCTTCTAATATACTTAATTTGAAAAATGTGCTAGCTTCAATTTTTTTCATGTATTGTTAGTAGCATAATTCTACAAATGTTTGTTTAGGAAATAAATCGACATACAAATAAATATGTATACAAGGTTTTGAACTCATACCACAAAAGGGCCATAATTGGATCGTCAAGTAAAAACTAAAAGGAAAAACAATAACTGGTTTCAAACCCCAACTTATCAAATTGCACGGGGGTATTTATTAATACATCTAACAACGTAAGTGTAAACAAATTAGTGAATGAGGAGAAATGGGAGGGAGACATAACAAAAATGATTTGGGAAGTAACAAAAAACAAACCCAAAGCAAAAGATATGTAATTATAACTAATATGAATCAAATTGAGTTAAGTTTGTGAATTTGTTATTCTTTAACTCAAGACCCATGTTTGAGAAAGAATTTGGGATAACAAACTTTCATCATTTATGATCGCAGTTTGAATTTATTGAATGGAAGCATTTTGATTCCATTTAAAATGTGCCGATTACTTCATATAACGGTTTTTTTTATTTACAGCTTGAGCTTGTCATCTGGAAAACATGGACGATTGTTCTTGCCTTTATACATAAATGATTCTCAATTGTTTTTTTGAATGCTTTCATGCAAACTAAACTCTATTCAATTTGTGGGATTTAATTATTCTCTATTAGAATTCCACAAAAAACTAAAAGAAATCAAAAGATATAACAATTAAAACATGTATATAACAATAATGTGAGAGCGATAATTGCAAGTTGTATATATGTATCAAGAATTTATTCAATGGGTAATGTGCACAGAAAGGCATTTAAACAAACTATATATACATATACATATACATATATATATATATATATATATATATATATATACACTTATAAAACTCTGTGGATTATTGTTGCTTGTCTGCACACAAACACCATTTCAATCAAGTAACGTTATGATTAAATGCAAAGTCTTGCATAAAATCCAAACCCAAGTGAGATTTGAACTTGCAGACAATGTTATGTGAAACAAATACTCTAACAACTGGCCCACAACACAGTTATGCAATTATAATGGCAATTTTTGGCTAAAACAGCATTTTGTATATTTAAATATTATCATCTTTATTCATTTCATAAAATGTTCCAAATTCACTTTAATGTAAAATCATTTAGTTTTCAAAAAGAAGCAATAAATTGTTCTTTTGTTTTAAGTCTTAACTTTTGGCTGTACTCATCTTTGAATTTCTTTTATTGAATTTCTTTTTTAGGCAATATCAGAAAGCAAATTAAAAGCTTTCAACATAGGGACAATGAATATAGGCAAAAAGGGTCTATCAAAGAAAGAACAAGAGGAATTAAAACGCAAAGTAAGTATTAATCATTTTCATATAATTTAATAAAAAAAAATTAAAGATACTTTTTTCCTTGTGATCTTTTTCATTAGATAAATGAGTTTTATTTTTAAAATGTGTCTTTGGTGTTGACACTACAAAAAATGTTGTTATTTCTACAAACAAAAAGAAATAGAAATTCATTTATTCAAGATTTTGTAAATCTAAAATCACTGGGAACTTTTCCTCCTACACTGCTATGTGGCACATGCTTGTTTCAAGATTATAATTTATAGGTTACTTTCTACTGTTTTAAAAATCATCCATGGTCTTCAGTTGATTTCTTTATGCAACACACTTTTTAAAATTGAGAGCATGAATTTTATTTAACCTCTAGTAATTCATTGCAGTGGAGTTGACCAAAGAAAACTTTTGTTTTTTGTATAATGAACTGAGTATCAAATGTACTTACATTTCCTTTTAATATTATTATATTGTTTTCTTTATTAGTGCAAAAATAAACCTGTCTAAAATGAATTTAAGAAAAAAAAAGAAGAACCAAATTCAACAATTTTTACCTCATCACTTGAAAATTAATTTAATATTATTAATTCAAAATTAATTTAATGATTTCCTTGATTTTTTTAATTGAATTAGTAAAGGTTTGAAAATATTCATTAAAAACAATCTTTTGAATTACCTAACCAGTAATGAGTTACTGTAAGTTAAATCATAGACTTCCAATTAGGAGAATCAACTGCTTTATAAATTAGTTTGGAGTCATAGACTCTATTTACTCAAATCTATACTTTTATCTTTATTCAATAAGTGAAACAAGAGGAAACACATAAAATGTTTAAAAAAAAAAAGAAATATTCAATGACTGGTTTTGACAAATTTCAGACTTATTGATATCCCTGTGATGCTTTTGATTCATAGATTTGGTCTACGTGTAAATTTTTAACAAAATAGTCTAAGGTTTTATAACTTAAAGCAATATTAATCTCCTATTTTTATATTTTTAGCAAGATGAAGAAGCTACAGCTCAGGTCTATCAGGAATTTGTGGCATCATTTGAAGATACAGTCAAACACAATAAATCTTGGATTAAAGGTGGAACAGTTAATCCAGACAAGAAAGATGGTAATTAATTGAATGTTCACAATCTTAATTTTGTAACCTATTTAAATATTAGTTTTTATTTTATTATTTTGTATAAATAAGATGATTTTATCACATACTTTAGTTTTATTTGTTAAGATAACCAGTTTGTCACTTACTATTATCCTAATTAGAATTTAGTTTTTAAATTATAGTTGTAGTTTCATATACACTAGAATAAAATACTAAAACAGTATCATCTTTTTGTTTTAATTGTAAACAAATAAAAAAAAATATGTCAAATTTACATATTGAAATAAAATACATAGTTTTAATTTAACTAGAAACTTATGAACTTCTATTTAAGTTTTAAAAGATAAAATGGCTTTATTCTTTAAAAATTTGTATCTTTAGAACTTTATTTAATTTTTCAAAGCTTTTATATTTGTCTGAATATGAAGTTAAAATGACTATTGACAAATTTTTATTAGAAATGACTTTGGGTTTTTATTAGATTTTTAAAATTAGCTTTCTGTTGCATGTTTTACCTAAGATCCATTAAGATTTGTTTATAATGTGAAAAATAATATGAAAGCAAATGACCAAACATATTTGTAGAAACCATTACATAATGCATATAGATATTAAAGTTTTTCTTTCTTAATTTTTTAACACTAATTTGGAAACTATTTGCAAATTTAATGTAAAGATTGAATTCAATTTTTTTGCTATTTTCAAATTGTGTTGGTCTTGTGTGTCAGTGACTAAAGATCTTACGTCATAGAATATTCATCTCTTGTATCAACACAATAATATAAACCGGAGAAATTCAGAAAACTGATTTTTTTTTTAATCCACTATTATGGAAGTATTTAATGTGGAAACACTTATGTGGTTGGGTACCATTTTGCTGTGAATGCACAAATCCAATATTAATTGAAAATTTGATAATCCATGAATTGAAACAATAAATTTGTTTGTAGTATTTGATAATTTTTTAAATTGCAAAGAAACCTAGAAAATGTATATATATATATATATATTTTGGGTTTGAAAGCAGAATCATGGTTTTATGAATCAAAATTAGTTTCCAGTAAAATTTTTTGTTTAAATATATATTTAATTAAACTTGTCACTATGTATATTATCATGTGTATGGTATTTGTTGTTTGCTTTGATTTCTCTCATAAAAAAAAATCTTGAAATATTTGCAGAACACAAACCGGAAAAAACAAAAGTTTATAAACCAACATCAAAATTGGTTGAACTAGCTTCAACTTTCCAATCTGTGAAAGAAATTAAGAAAGAAAAAAAAGAAGACTTTGCTCCAGTTTCTGTCCCTCATGTATCAGTTCCACTACTGGCAACACCAGAAATAAATGTGAAAATCCATCCGGAAAATTCTAAGCCTGAAAAAGAAAGTAAAAGTGTAAGGCAATATGTTTTCAAAATTGTATTTAAATGGGCAATTATGCTTTTATAGCAACAATAACAGATAAATGAAATCAAAAAAAAAAAAATAGAGGCTAACTTGCTGGTTGCATTGATTTTTTTTTTTTTTTTTTTTTAGTAATTCTGTGAATGTCCGATTCACCTTTGTCAATAGATTCATTTAAAAATGACTTTATACATTTAGCAAATGGACAATTTAAAATTAACCGAGAAATGTAGCAGTTCTATACTATTTGAGCCTTGATATGACATAACTGGATTGAAAATTGTAATTGCTAATCATTCTGTATGAATATAAAACCCTACTTGTATTTATTTCTTTTGAGAATAAAAAAAGAGCCAAATTGTTAAAAATTAAATGTTAATAATTTCTACTTTTCTGATAAAATCATAAGAATTCAATATTGTTATAATATTTTGTTCGATTCTTTCAGCTGAAAGTGAGCTCTAAAAACATTAGTTTTTTTTCAGTGTAGACAGTTTAAATAATATCATTTTTTTCTTTTCTTTCAGAACTATTCATCCAAGAAAAAAAAAGATGATAAAAAGAAGAGTAACCTTGAACTTTTCAAAGAAGAACTGAAACAGTAAATATCTTTATATATCTATCTAGCTATATATTAGTTAATTGTAGACACTGAGTCAACGGGAGTCGGCAACTGCCAGTTTCTCACTTATGCGTTCGTCAAGCCGAAAATCTATCTATCTATCTATCTATCTATCTATCTATCTATATATATATATTAAAATTATTATTCAAGTATAGATTGCTATAATATATAAAACAAAAAAATATTTTCTTCAATCAATTTAACATATAATATGCTTAGAAATCAATGGATTTATTGAATAATAATAATCAACAGAGTTGATCTTCATCATACAAAGAAACGAATCTAGTAAAGTTCTAACAATATATTTTTAAAATCAAAAATATTTGTGGACAAATTTTCATTTATTTATATATATATACTAGCAACTTTAGCCCGGCGTTGCCCGTGTCTTTCGAAGAGGATTTTAGCTAAAATATTGGCCGTAAGTGTTCTACTATATGTTATACACATGTGTTAATTTTTCGAAGGGAAACT
>JAUZSX010335575.1:0-10808 GCA_034780655.1 Idiosepius hallami
TATTATGATATTTACTTAGTGAGCACCCCCAAGTTTGGCACAAGGCCATTTTTACGTGCTCTTACCCGGGCTTTATAAATTCGGTATTACCCTTCACCTAGATGAACTGCTCTCCCGAGCTAACGAGCCCCATCTGCCCGAGGCTGCTAAAGCGAAAGGAATGGTTTTGACTGGGATTTGAACTCGCGTAACACGATCTCACAGCCCGAGCTTCTACCAAACTATAAATATATATATATATATATATGAGTATTATTAATGAAATTTTCATATAAGTTATATCAGTGCAACTCATCCAACTCAAATCCATGAACCGTAGTTTCGGAAGATACAAGAGTTAATGTTCTCTTAGCCGTTTGCCTTCGATCATTGTGTTAATGGGTTCGACTTGGATGAGTTGCACTGATGATTTATAATAAGAATGAAATGGTCCTTTGTGCAAATTTCCAGTTACATTCATTAATGTTTAATTGTAATTAATACGATTCGTTTATATAGGAATACATATATATATATATATATATATAATTGGTCAGTGTGAAAAAATAGGAAGAGCTGAACTATTGAGATATTTTATAGACTCACACACACACACATATATATATATATATATCAATTCTAGTGCTTATGAACTAAACATAGAGAAACCAAATCTTTCCTGATTCGTATGACTTCATCTCCCGATGGATATCTTTACAGGTCGTATCGCAATAAATTTGGGCAGATTGGCGGCAGACTAAACTCTGATTCCTACAGATCATACATATATATATATATAATCTGACAAATTACTTTTTTGTGTCTGCCTCTTCGAAGCAAATAAGCACAGACATATCGAGAAATATGATATCAACCTGTCAAAAAATATAAATGAAAAGCAGAAATTGGGCTGGTCTGACTAAGAAAATTTAATCGCATTTGGGCCAAGAAAGACATTTTAGGATCAACTTTTGTTTTAAGTCATTATATTTAAACGTGCATTTTGTTTTGAAAACTGTGTGCAGGGGCGGACTGAGCCATAGGTTAATCGAACCCTGTCCGTGAGTTCAACACTGCAAAAGAGGCTCGCCTGACTGCCAATGAAATAATCAAGGATGTTATGCTAATCTAATATCGTTAAACCAATATGCCTAGATCACCTGTATACAGCTTCTACCTGTGGCATAACTGTAAAGAAATGGGGAAAGGGGGCCTATTGAATTTTTTTGTCCGAGGGCGTTTATCACTACAGATAAATGTATAAAAATAAAATATATTGTGCCTGACTTGCATAAAAAATGTCTTGTCGACCATCTGAATAATTTGAAACCTTTAATTGCTCACACGAAAATGGTTGTCTATCCCTGATAATAATGTGTGTTGTTGGCCGTCTGAATATTAATCCTTTAAAAGCACAGAGCAATTGATTATGTATCCCTCATAAAAAAAAAATTTTTGGCTGTTAGAATAAGTTGAAGCCTTTAAACGCACACAGATGTAGCAAATGGTTGTCTATCCTTGATAAAAAAAAATGTTTTGTTGGCCGTCAGTGTAATTTAAAACCTTTAATTAAACACAATTAGAAAATGGTTGTTTACCCTTCATAAAAAATATGTTGTTGGCACCCTGAGTAATCTAAAACCTTTAGTCGACGCACAGCTAGCAAAAGATTTCCTACGCATTTTATAAAAGGCGTTATAGCAATCATCGTCCTCATTATCAGTGTGCGTGAAAGAGAAGAAATGTAAATACTTGTTTGCTAATTTAATTTCGACTCCTGAAAATTACAGCCTTTTTCTTTTCATTGTCGACTCTTCTCCTGTATCTTTTCCGTCTCGCCAAGCGCCGAACACGACTCTCTCGTATTCTGATCAACCCAATAAATAAGCAGACGCTTATTGAATTTGAATGCCTCACAGCACCTTCACACTTTCCTTCAGATTCGACGACTTTACCCGCCAATCAATTTCCTGCTCTTAAATATTTTCTACGGAAGTCAAACGAAGTGACTTTGGCCCGAATTTCGGTTTTCCCAATCGCCAAAAGTATCAACCAATTACAAATAAATTGCTTTCATTTAAGCGTGTACAACCCCCTCTCTTTCACTACCTTTTTCTATTTTGTACTGTTTATCTCTTCCTCTCTCTCTCTCTCTCTGTCTGTCTCTCTCTCTTTTTCTCCTCTGTTTCTCTAACCTTTTCTCTTTTGCTCTGCAAGTTCGAATTCAAGTCGTTCCTTCTACGTTCACATGTCGACAAATACTCTTAGGAAATGCATGAATCCCCATCTTCCCCCCCATTCATTTTCACCAATAATTATCACACCTAACATTAGTCAGCAATTTTTTTTTTTTTGCTGTTTCCGTACCATACTTGTTTTATGAGAAAAAGTTACTAGCCCCCAACCTAGAGTACAATCTTCCTTCCAGCTATGGATTAAATAGTTCAACTTGTGCTACTAAAGAAAAATTTAAAAAAAACAAAACAATGTTTGTATTAAATAACGTTTATCAAAAAGTAATTGTTCTAGGCATTAAAATAACTCATAAAGGTTGATATGTTATTAAAAACAAACAATCTATTGCACTCTGTTTTTCTCTCTTCTTGTCTTTCTCCTCTCTCTGCTTGTCTCTTTCTCCAAGTTTTCTCTCTCCGATCCATCTCTCTTTCTCGCATACTTTCTTCTTTGCGTCTCTCTCTGGGCCTTCTCTCTCTCTCTCTCTCTCTCTCTCTCCTTTCCTACTCTCCCCTATCTCTCTCCCCTTTTCTCTCTTTTCTCCCTATCCATTCATCTCTCTTTTCTCCCTATCCATTCATCTCTCTTTTCTCCCTATCCATTCATCTCTCTTTTGACACGTCCAAGTAAATATCCATTTTATCAATAATAAATTAGGTCGTAGATATAGTAGGTAATTTAGAGAAATATGATATCGTTAACGATATATCAATTAATGTTAACAAAATAAACCGTATTGCTAAACATCGTCATTAACAAACACTCGTAGCATAATTTAATCAATTGCTTTGGAGAATAAATCGATTCATCCCTTTCCAATGGATTTTTGCTTAGATCTAAACTCTACGATATTTCTTGTATGGAATTGGATGATTTTATTGATGGTTGAATTAAAAATGAATAAAGTGCAAATTATTTTGATTGGTAATCATTTCTTTGTTTGTATCGAAGAATTTTGATCCATTGCGAAATGATCGATATTTGTGGAGGGTGTAATAAAATTTTAAAGACTTTTTGAAGTAAAAACTTGTTTTTTTAAATTGTAGTTGAGAAGAAAGAGTGTTTTTTGCGAACATTTTATTGCTTTTTTTATTCTGAAAAAATGAAAAAAAAATATTGAAAATGTTGCATTTACGAGATTTTTATATCTCTTAGTAATTCTCTATCCTTTTCTTTTTCTTCTTCTGTCTCACTTTCCTTTCTCACTCTCTATCTCTATCTCTCTCTTTCTCTCTGTTTACCCCTCCTTGTTTATTCTATCTCTCCTCTACCTATCACTCACTCTCTTTTCCTCCTCTCTCTCAACGACTACACTCTCTCCTCCTCCCCTGTATATCCCCTCCTCCTCTCTCCTCCTTTCTTTTTTTCTCTCTCCTCTTCTTTTTTCTCTCTCCTCTTCTTTTTTCTCTCCTCCTCCTCTCTCTCTATCCTCCTCCTCCTCTCTCTCTATCCTCCTCCTCCTCTCTCTCTATCCTCCTACTCTCCATCAAACCCTCCTCCTCCTCTCTCCTACTCTTATCTCTTTCTCTTTCTTTCACTTTTTCTCTTTTTTTTCTCTTTGTCTTCGTCTCTTTCTTTGTCTCTCTCACTATCCTTCTGCTTGTCCCTTCCACTTCACTTTTTTTGTTTCCCTCCTTTTTTCCCCTCTCCCCCTCTCTCTCTCTCTCTTTCCTCCTCCTTTGTCTCCTTCTTTTCTCTACTTTCCTCCATCCCCATATGTTCACTAACTCTTTTCCTTATTTCTTTCTCTCTATCCTCTTTGTTTCTGTAGATTTAAAACATCAATAATATTTAAATGCACGCATCGACACAGTAAGTATTAAAACCCTATTTTTATTAGCAAATTCTGTTACTAGAATACACGGTTGAGGGCATTGAAATGTTCCTATTAGATTCAAGGATTTTTGTTTTTCATGCTCTTTTAACATGACTCTTATTAAATATTCCAGATTTGCTGTTGCTAACGTAAGTGTCCGAGTCAATTGCAGGAAGTTATTGGCCTATATTTGCATATTCCTGAACATATAAAATGAGCTGACATCATGATTCACGAGTGCAAGAATTTGCAGCTGATTTCTCGTAAACATTGCCAACTTAATGCGCTTTACTTTACACACGATTTAACTTTAAATCCTTTATAAAAACAAATAAAGCAAAAAGGCTTTTTGTTCAAGGTTGAAGCGTCAAGTAAAACGTTTTCAAGAATAATGCAACGATTCTTGTGTAAGCTAAGGATAGGCCGTTTCTATAATAGATTTCCCTGCAGTTAATTCACGAGAAGTGAACGAGATTTAATGGTGTAAATCTCGTGATATCGAAAAGACAGATTAGATGATGAAACACGAAGGGAGAATAGACTACGACCTGTTATCATCATGTGTTGGTTTATTTTCGTTTCTTTTTGCAGAGTTGATAAAAGTACTGTCTTTGTTCCTGTGCTATTGTCTTTGGTAAAAATAAAAAAACTGAACCACAGTATCATTTTACGGAGGTTCAGCTTCAGATCAGTTGTAGTGGTAATTTACCCAAAATATAACAGTCCGTCGTAAATTCGATAACTAGTAGTAAATTCAGTGGTAGAAGTAGTCCTTCCTTCTCGGTTCCCAATTTTGTTCATGTATTGGGTACTGACATCTTTTCCCTACATTCGTTTATTTGATGAGAGGGGAGAAGGATACATAGTGTTCTTCGCTGTGGTTGTTGTTTAGGGTGGTTGTGGCGGTGCAACGGCTACGCACACATACACACTTTGACCAACATCGCTTTCACTGAACCCCATCTGTCCGATGCAGCTAAAGGTAGATGGAATGGTTTTTACTGGGATTTGAACTCTTGTAATACGATTCCAAATACGAGCGTTTACTAAAGCTTCACTTCGCCGCCTCAGTAGTAGTAGCAATAGTGAAAGAAACAGCAACAGAATTAAATCTAGTAGTATTAGTAGTAGTAGTGGTGATGGTATCAAGTAATAGCAAGTAAATCCAGTAGTGACGTCTCTAGTCCGAGACAAGACAAAGTGGGAAAATCTGTTGAGTCAGGGTTCCTAAAATAGAGTAATCATCTTCTTTCTGCTCCGTGATTGGTCGAGCTAAATTTACCCTCCTTATTTAATGAGACGGGCCAATCTTCACACTCATATTTAATTAGCCCTCAACTGACTAACAATAACGCATCATACATGCAGCATGCATATTGTAGGAGTAACCCTAATCCTACTGAAAAAAGAATTAAACCAAAAATAATACCATTCTACCTATCTACACAATACCTTGTTTCTTTTCTTTTCTCCCAGACATCAGTCCAAGAACTACTACACAGAATCTCTTATGTCTCTCCACCACTCTCTCATTTCTGTCTCTCACTTTCTCTCTCTCTTGTTTCTTTCTCCCTCTTTTCTCTCTCTCTCTCTCTCTCACACACACACCAATCCCGGACTTGCTAAAAAAAAGGCTAGCTAGCATTCTCTATTACTTGATACATGAGGTCATCCAGTATGTATAAATAAGATAAAATATTACCTTTAAATATTATTTTTATTCCTTATACAATGATATCTTTTTCCACCTATTTTAAGATTTTTCTTTTCTTTGGAAGAACTAGAATTGTATTAAGTATAAGGTTTTGTAAATACATTATTATGATCAAAACTATGGCTGGTTCATCTTTTTATCAATTGTAGATTTTCACCTTTTCTTAGATGAGATAGCAAACAAAGCTAAGTTATCAACTTGGTAGCTTGTAATATATTTCACTCATAGCTGCAACAATATATATATATATATATTGAAAGAGTGAAAAAAGTAGAAATAGTTTAAACAAGTTTAAATAAAAGAATACCCGAAAAGAAACTTACTAAGTTTTATTTTTGGCATAATACCCAAAGTAAATCATGGAATAAATTTTTAAAATTCGATTCAATGAACTAAATATCGTGTTTTGAAATCCTCGAAATTGGCTTCTGAAGAAGCTTGGTTCCCAGAGTAAAATGCCTCGTGTTAAGACACAATTAGCCTGTGCCTTTTTCCTCTGTTAAAGTGGACACGACATTAAACAAGAAAACAAATAAATGTCCCCCTTGATTTAATTTCCTGTCTTTTGAAGTCCTTCAGCCAAATTACTCACTCGGCATTTCTCAGTAAACTTGACCAGAGCAAGGGCACATCTCTGAACAACAATTGTCTGAATAACCATTTTTTTTAATAAAGATGTTCTCTAATTGTTCAGTTTAGTACTTGGCTATTAGTCATTGATGTTTGAAAGGAAAATATTCGCACTATGCTGGTTCTGCCTGGATCATCTGTGTAATGATTTGGGCTGTGACAATACGCTTTTCTTAAAGAACATTCTTATCAAAGCCCTAATTAGGGCTATGGCAAGAATATTATTTAATAAAAGCATTTTGTCACAGCACTACTAATGACTACAGATATAAAATAAAATGTAAAATTGCAAAATAGTCATAAACGACAAGAATGTTCTTTAATAAAAGCACATTATCACAGCCTATTAATACTAGGGTCGTTCTAAAAGTAATGACTCCTATTTGATTTTTTTTTACTAAAAAAAAGTCAAGAGCTAAGAAGACAGAAGTGTGCTGTTTTGTGCTCCAAGTTTTTATTTTTCAGCATTGCCACCGTCATTCTCTATACACTTGTGCCAGCGATGAACATGAACCTTTGCTTGGGATCCGAAGTGCAATGTATTACTTATATCCCTGTTGCCACTCTGAAATTGACGAGCCCATCGCTTATTGATTGGTATAATTATTTTCTGCGCAGAGAAAGTCAATGACACATCTCTGCTTCTGACGCTCGTTCTTTCTAGAGAAACGAAACTTTCAAGTCAAAAATGCATAAATTCCATCACCAAAATAATGCGATCTTTTCTGATCCATTTGGGCGGAATAAAAAAAAGAAGAGGAGTATTATGTTTTAAACGTCCTTCGTGTTTGTTGAAGCTCCTTGATTCCCTCAGTAACATAGGGTCGCTTTCGTTGCGGTTGTTGACATATTCTGACCCCCAAACTGGAGGACCGTAGGTACTGAGGGTGATTTTATTGTGACACCATCACTATATGCCTGTCTAATCAAAGACTAGGGCAATCGACGTGGCCCAGCGGATAGGCAATCAGACTTCGTACGCGGGTTCGAATCCAAGTTGTTTGGTCTCCGTTGAAACGTTAACTAATATTTATTATTATTATTATTATTATTTCTTGGGAAAAGTATGAATCCTCATCTTCCTTCTAGCTATGGATTGAATTGTGCAACTTACGTTATAAAAAAAACTATGTGTGTATAAAAATGACGTTCATCAAAAGTAATTGTATCGGCATTAAAATGACCTAAAAGGATTGATATACCGTTGAACACGATACAAAAAAAACTAACCAAAGACTAATAAGGACTACATGTTTTTTTTCTGGTTTGGACGATTCATCCATCTTTTTAATCCTATACAAATGTATTCTTTCTTATTAGAGGTGTCATATTGGTCTATTTATGGCGAAATCTGAATAAATCGGTCTTTTTATAGCAGTTTGGCTTTAAAATTTATATTTTTGCATTTTCTACTTTATTTGGATTTTTTTTTTTTCTTAATTTATTTGGATTTTTTTTTTCTTAATTTATTTGGATTTTTTTTTTCTTAATTTATTTGGGGTTTTTTTTCTTAATTTATTTGGATTTTTTTTTCTTAATTTATTTGGATTTTTTTTTCTTAATTTTACGGTATTACTGTCTATTATTTAATTGTCAAATTTTTAACTTGTTTGTTTTAAACTTGTAGTAAAATACAGCTTAGAATAATTTATATAATTTTTTATTACCGACTTACGTTTGAAACAAACCTTTAAAAGTTAAGGTAGAAGGTGTTAAAAGAATTTGTAATAAAGCATGAAAAAAAATCAAAGTACTTTTATCTTATTTTTTCATTTGGTATAAATGGATATAAAAATTGTAATTTTGCCATTTTTTTTTAAATCAATATCTATGATTTTTTGCGCTCGTCATTTGGCCTTTTGCTCGGCTTCTGGTCTAGCAACCCTGTTCCTGATCGATATATTCACAAGCCCAATATAACGGAACTTAAAATTCTCAAGATAATTAGAATTTACTTTCTAATTACTTCGCACTCTGTTTCTATTATTTCCTGGTCATCAAATGCCTTGTGTCTCTTTTTCCCGATCTCATCTCGTCATCCTCTCGTAACCAACAACGACAAAGATTTAACGGTCGAGATGTGGTTATAATTTTGCTGCCAGCCAAATACAAAAGAAAAATAAAAGAGCCAATCACAGCGAAACAGTCTTTGTTAAGTAGCACTAAATTCAAATTATGTTACTTGAGTTGCGACTTTTATAATTTGATTCTGTTGTGCAGCTCTTCAGTTTGTGATTGAAAGAGATTCGTGAACTCAGCGCCTAATTAGAGAGAACTTTGAAGGTCATGAACAATTAAAGAACTTTAATGGGGAAAAATGATAATAACCACAGTGATAATATGGCTGACAATTTAATGAATGACTAGGAAGGACTCGCATAAATGAAGAGAATCTGATGCTTGTTCGTTAAACTGTAGCTTTTATCGGACGTAACTGTATCAATCGCTTTTATTTGACTACGACATTTAGAAATATTCTTTTAGCCCAGATCAGTATTTGTATATACAATTATATATATTTCATTAAATTTTTCGTGGTACAAAACTTATATATGGAAAGAAAAAGATAAAAAGGCATTTTTTGATAAGGTGTCATCCTTAAAGGAGGGAAATAAACGAAAATTCAGATACAAGGAATGCAATAAAGGGGGGTAAGGAAAATTTTTAACAAGGGGGGAATTACTATAAAAAAAATCAATTAGACTAAAAGAAGATCGCGACCCGTTTCTTGCCCGATTCCTTAGGCGATAGTGGGGAGTTTTGAAAAAAGGGCCCAAAGAAGAGGTGGGTACAGGAATTAAAATTTGTAAAGATATTATAACAAAAAAAAATTCTATATGAGAGGGGGGAAAAAATTGGGTGAATAGAGAAAAAATAATAAAAGAAAATAATTATATATATGATAGTAAATTAGTGGGAAAATAGGGCATTCTTTTTTTTTTAGATATTAAAAGAAGATCAAGTAAACTTTAGTCGGTGAAAGGCACCTATCATCAGAAGTAATGTCGGGTTTTCGAATAAAAGGTAAAAGAAAAGAAAAATGGAAAAATGGATGAAGTAATCAAAGGAAAGTAAGAGGGGCAATAAACACCACACAAAAACTATCCAGGAAAAACCATTGGAAGATGTTATATATATATATATATCATGTGATATACATGTGATAATATTCTAAGTGATAAGGTTGCTTAAAATTATAGTTAGAGTGCTCAATATCAATGATAGAGCGTGTATATTAGTTAAGTGTAGACACGGAGTCAAAAGGAGTCGGCAACTTCCAATTTTTCACTTATTAGTTCGTCAGGTCGAAAATCTTAAATTATAGTTATAGTGCTCAATATCAGTGTTAGAGCGTAGGCAAGAAAGAAACAGTCACCGAACGCTGTTGAGCCCGTTTCTACTCTGGACTAATACATATTTGTATATGTATGTATATATATTCGAAGGCTCCAGTATGTTTTTTTGTGTGGGAAACTTGCCTTTTTTAGCGTAAAGGGTCCGCAAGGCGTGTTCTGCGTCAGGGCCGCAAAGTGGCTAAGCACGGAACTAATACGACTCACTAGTAAAATGGATTGTTTGTTTACCATTATAGCCACAAGGTGGGAAGGCATGAATTGGTGAAGATTGATTTAAATGAAGTAGTTTTAATTTTTCTTAACGATGTATAAAGAAGCTAAAAAACCTTTCTGTCTATTGAACTCGTAATTGAATTGATATCTTATAGCGGTTGCATACGTTGCCACCGAGAAATTATCTAATCTTGTGTTTCATTAAAAGTTCAGACCGATAAATTAGTATTTCTCAACCAGAATAATTGCTAAGCCGCTGGTAGATCAATAATATTTTGTTTTATTTTATTCTTTTCAGTTAAGACTGCATACCTTTCTAACAATCTCGTGGTTGTTGGAGCGTTATTTTCGTTTCAAAGAATAAATGACCTAAAAAAAGCCTATTATATAAATTAGTACAGAAACTATGTTTCACATAATTATAAGAATAAAGCCTTAAGTAATCTAAATATTAATTTACTTGTCCTACATCCATCTGGTGTCACAAATAAAATATCATCATCATCATCATCATCATCATCATCATCATAATCATCATCATCGCAAACTGTGATTAAAACCAGATTTTTTTATCAAAACTTAAAAATATTTTCATTCATTTGAAAATATTGCCCTTGAAAATTTAAGAAAAAATTATATTTAATACATTCAAAATTAGTTCTATTGCTTATAATAATATATGTAGCAGGGTATTAGTGTATTTTCACACCAATGGGTGTTCATATGCAGTTTGAACTAACTATCACTAAATATGGCCCCCATGGGTGTTCATATGCAGTTTGAACTAGCTATCACTAAATATGGCACCCATGGGTGTTCATATGCAGTTTGAAGTAACTATCACTAAATATGGCACCCATGGGTG
>JAUZSX010335585.1:0-10808 GCA_034780655.1 Idiosepius hallami
AATATTCCGTCTCAAAGCAGCATATTCTTTTTTAAAAAGAATATTCCTATGCAAAAAAAGCATATTCTTTTTAAAAAGAATATTCCCGTGTGAAAAATCATATTCTCGAGCATATTCTTAAAGAAAATTCCCGGCATATAAAAAGAATATAGAGCATATTTGAAAGAGAATATTGTCTCAGCCCTAATCATTATTATTATTATTATTATTATTATCATTATCATTGTTATTACAATGATTATAATTAAAACTATTCTATTATTACTAAATTATTACTATAATCATTAATATTATTATTATTATTATTATCATTATTATTATTATTATCACTACCATTACTTTCATTATTATTGTTGTTGTTATTGTTATTGTTAGTGCTGTAATAATATTCATCAATTAATCATTCTTGTCATAGACTAGACTATTTTGCGATTTTACCATTTCTTTTAATTCTTTCCTTACTAGTAAGGTTATGACAACATATTTTTCTTAAAAAAATATCCTTGTCACAGCTCAAATGACAAGGGATATAGCAAGAATATTCTTTAAGAAAATAAAATTGTCACGGCCCTAGTTATTATACATATAAATGTGTGTTCTGTATGTGCATGTGTTTAGGTAGAGCTAGTTTTAATATTCTGGAAACTTAGACGATGGCTGAGGGAATATGTCATATTATGTTATAGGTTATGATTAGGTCTCTGACAACATTCTTCTTTTAAAGAATATACTTGTCACGACCCTAGTTATTACCGTGACAAGAATATTTTTTTTAATAATAACATATTACACAGCCCTAGAAATGACTACAGAGTTAAAAGAAATAGTAAAATAACAAAATATTCTTCAATTGAAGCATTTTTTCATAGCCCTACTAATAAGTACATATTTTAGAGGAAATGGTAAAGTGACAAAATAATCAAGTAGCAACAAAAATATTCTTTAATACAAGCATATTGTCATAGCCCTACTAATAAGTACATATATTAAAGGAAATCATAAAATCACAAAATAATCAAGTCTGTGACAAAAATATCCTTTAATAAAAGCATACTGTTATAGCCCTACTAATAAAAACATAATAAAAGAAATGGTGATATTGCTAAAAATTCATATAACGACAGAATATTCATTAGTAAAAGCATATTGTCATGGCCCTACCAATAAGTACATATTTTAAGGAAATGATAAAATCACAAAATAATCAAGTCTGTGACAAGAATATTCTGTAATAAAAGCATATTGTTATAGCCCTATTAATGAGTACATAATTAAATGAAGTGGCGATATCGCAAAAAAATTCAAAAAACAAGAATATTATTTAATAAAAAGCATGTTATCACAGCCTTCCTAATAAATACAGAATTAAAAGAAATTCTAAAATCACTTTGTTATGAATAAAGCCTTTTGTCAGATAAAGCCTTCTTAAAAGGTTTACTCCTGTCTGTCTTTATTAATACTACATCGAACACAACACACTTGATAGTCAAGTAACGATAAATATATTATTTAATATAGAAATGTTGTCATGTCACGATTAATAAGTACTTAATTAATAGAAAAAAAGGCAAGTAATGATAAACTACAAGTTTAGAAGCGTGCCTAAAAATAGCTACGTCACACTTGTGGTATTGCTGAAATGTAAAAACTTGATGACGAGAGCGGCTTCAATAGTTGTGGTAGTAAAGGAGATACTGCCTCTGCTGATGCTTTTAATATCTGCTATCACCGTGACATCAGCCAAAGCCAAGCCGAAGACAAAGCGAAATACTCCTGACCGCAAGCGTTGCGCACTAGAAAAAAAACGATGTCTCGCTGATTTAATTAAGTTTAATTATGCCAAAAGAAACGTTCGAATGTAATTCCGTCACAGTCGAGGATAAATATAAAATTTGATAATAAATTAATGGCAGCCAATTCGTCAGATCGCAAGAAGCCATTTTCCTAAGACCCAGCCGTTAAAGGATTCCGGGTCTTTATTTTTTCAAGAAGTGGGCTTTCTGATGCAGAGTAATTAGTACTTTTGATGGAGTGGATGAATCCTGGGTCCTGTTGCCAAGGCGACGATCACATTGCCGGAAGTGTTATCTGGTTAACGAAGGAACGCATGCGCAGTAAAAAATAACCTTTCCTTTTCATTCCTTCTCTTCTTTAATCTTTTCTTTCTCATTCTTATTTTATTGTTTAAAAGAATGTTTGTGTTTTTCCGGCATATCAAACTTTTTAGGTCATTTATTGCTAAGAACTATCGTTGGCATACACATGTAGTATTTCTGTTTTTGGGTTTTTTTTACAACAATGTTCGCTATTTAACCTATAGCATGAGGACATGTGGGGATTCATTCCTTTCCCAAATGCATTATTCCAAGTATAAACACATATGGAACGACTCGGATTCGAACTCGCGTACTACGATTCCAAAGTTCGACTGCCTATCTTTAAATTAATGTATTCAAAACTGACGAATTTAAAATAACCTAAGTTAAATTTAGGTTCATTTCACTTTCGGCAGTTTTAAAAGTTAAACTTGTTCAAATAAGAACTCCAAAAATTTGGACTCATCTTCAAATCTGGACTTATTTTTGGCTTAAAGCTGAAGCATTTACTGTCTCGAATAAGCTGAACAGAATTCCCTACAAAAATAACATAATTTGATATTCATTTAATTAGGACTCATTAATTAATTCTAACTTTTGAAAATAGAATATATTTATTTTGACTAACTATCTTGATTATTTTGATTGCAATTGATATACAAAAGGTCTAAATGTAACTTAGTGGCCGTATCGATGGACGATCGGTTGTCGGCTGGCAGGGTCAAGCTGGAATTTGAAAGGGCTACTTACATTTTGGATGTTGTTCTTCCAAGATTCAAGGAGAGGGGACGTCTCCCTGCTCTCCATCTTCGTGCTGTTCTCCAAAGTTGTTGAGCTGGAATCAAGAACACGAAGACAGACATTTTCGGTGAACCGTTTATTTCAACCATTGACGGACGTCTCTGACTTTTTTGCCCTGTCTAAATGAGTACACGTGGCGTTCATGTTTTTATAGTCGGTGTGACGTCAATATCGGGATCAGCCAATCATTGACGACAGTGACCGACACTCACTCTACATCCCATATCGCTACAGTACCTACCTATTAGGTGGGGGCATCTATGGATGACCAAAGAGATCTATAATTACACTATATATATTACTCTGGATTTTAATTGTGTCCCATATACTTATGGTAGAAAAACGCAAAAACGCAATAATAATAGTGTTGTCTAGGCAGAAAAATAAATTCTGGAACAAAAAAGGCCTTTCGTTGTATTAGTACCATTTCCTGGCTCTACGTTGCTTAAATTAAGTGATCTAGCAGGAAACGCTGTTCCCTACGTGACGTGACCGTACTTAATGCTGATGTTGTTGTTGTTGCTGTTGTTGAGCAGGAGTACTTCAACCGTTCGGGCTCGGAGTCTTCCTGTAGTTAAAGTTTTTCGTTATCTCAGATTACCCCGAGTCTCCCGGTCCTCACTCTAGGGGGCAACCTAATTGAGGACGTTTTCAAACCCGCCGGTCAGTTGGTGTGAGGGAGGAGGTAGGGGATGGGGAGGTCCTTCAGTTCAAATGCGCAACGCATTCGACTGATCATGTCACCAAATGTCGACCAGCCTGGTACGGTACCTGATATTCCTAAGTGGTCACCCAACTTAGTACTGAACATGCTCTACGTTGCTTAACTTCGGCGATCTAGCAGGAACCGGTGTGTCTAACGTGACTTCACCGTACTTGGGGGTGGGGGCGCGGAGAATATGTATATTTTATTTGTTTCTTTTTTTTATTTCTTTTTATTCGCTATAAACTCAAGTATTTACTTGCCTCTTATTAAATAAAGAAAACGGGGCAGATATTAGTTTTGAGGAGTTTGTATGGCCGTGCTTAGAGCCCACGCAGACCCCGCAATTGCGAGACGACCGCGAGCCCCCGTGGGGGCTGCAATGCCCCTTGGCTCCATAGATCGGATCTTCTCTAGAAGACCCCCGCCACTAATCTAAAAATCGGAATTCTAAAAAAAAAAAATACCACCGCCAAGGGGAAGTAACCCGATAGTTCAGTTTACCCGTGCATGCGCCCATAACACTCACTAACTTTGAGTGAGTCACCCCAAGAATGAACCTACTGTCGCTCTCGTCTCAGGTGGTTTAGGGTTAATAAAACACACTTTTACTTTTACCTTTTTTGAGTAATTGGGTGGCGGGGGTATTTTTTTGGGCAGAGATCTTCTAGAAAAGATCCAAAGCTATATTTTAGTACAAATGTTCTTACTCCTTTAAAAAAATCAAATTTAATTTAGTTACATTGTTTTAGTTAAATATTGGAAATCTTTATTTTTAAAAGTTTTAAAAGTTTCGATTATATAAATTGTAAATAAAACGTAAAATAATTATGATTTAACTGATTTGAACAACTAGATTATTTCTGTTTTATTTCCTTTGAAATATTTCCTAAACATAAAAAAATGAAAACTAGATTGGTTGATTTTAATTTATTTTTGTTTTTCTTTCGTTGTTTGTTACATAAACAAAAAAAAAATTGAAAACAAAATTAAAGTCAAAATAAATCGTCTGCTTTGCTTCTTTTTTTCAAAAAATGAAAAAGTTATTGAAGAGTTACATTAAGTACGAATAGATCTCTGCCAATTAAGACGCAATTAAGGGCAATTAACAACAGCCAATGAAAAATTTGGTATTAATGCAGGAGAGGAACGAATTTTCGGGTTGAATGGAAATTCTTAGTGCCACAAAAACGGAAAAAGAAAGTAACTCTTAATTGACTTAATGTTTACAAAAGAATATCTAAAGAAAACCGTTTTTTATTAACAAACAAGATAAGAAAGTAAGCGACAGCAACAGTCAACACAATAAACTATAATTCTAAAAACAAAAAAAAAAACAATTTTTCATAGAGTGTGGGGAGTTTGGGAGTTAAAGGTCCAATAATAATTATATTTTCATTTTGTTCGTAAAAAAATAACAATTGTTTTGCCTTTGTTCTTTCGTTAAAAAAGAAAAAGTTTCGCTCGTTTTTTTATTGATAGTTTGTTTTCTTGCTTTGCTTTCTTCTCTCGTTTGTTAATAAAAATTGTTAGATATTCTTTTGTATTTTCATTAAACCATAAAGTCGATTATTAACAGTTACTTCAGTTTTCCGGTTAAGAATTTCCATTCTATTTTTAAACATCCCGAAAATTCGTTCCTTTTCTGCATTAATACCAAAAACTTTAACATTTTCATTCTGTAATAAGTGTTGTTGTTTTCTATTTGCTTTTTTTTCAGCAATTTTAGTTTTAATACAAACCATTATCCCGCCCGGCTGCGGCGGTGGTGGTGGTCCTTTTGGATCAAGAGTTTAGGAAGTTCTCCTTTCTTTTAATAACATCATCTCACGGTAATTTTTTAATAAAGAAAGAATAAATAAAAGTACGAGCAATAATTATAATTCCGTAGACAAAAATAAAATTTGTCCCAAAATAACAAAAAAAAGCTTAAATATTTTAAATACGAATAATAGAGTTATGAATGAATACATTTTAACGAATAAAAAAAAAAAGAGAAAACAACATTTTTGGAGAGAGAAAAAGATCAAAGAAGAAAGGCCCCAAGAAGAGCAAGAAGAGCAGTGGGACGTGATTGAAGGCACGATTATTCCACAATAACTAATACTACTACTATTACTACTATCCACTTCAATTCAATAACAACAGGCTTTTCATTCTCTCTCTCTCTACTGTCTGTCCCTCTCTCTGACATTTGAATGAACAGGTATTTGAAATTAAGAACCAAAATATCGAATAAACTAAAATTCATACAAAAAAAGGAGCCGAGACAGGTGAAAGAAGGGCGACCAGTGACCACAAAACGACCTAACTTAAAATGATGGGAAATTCAACTGAACTAAAAATTGAATGGAATGACACAAAAAAACAATTCGATATTGTTATTGTTGTCATCACCGCCTGCCCCCCTTATACGTTTTGTTCTTGTCATTTTTTACATGAAAAGCGCGCGTGTTTATGGGGAGTGGTATGCAAAAATGACCCCATAGTTTTTTTTTTTCTTTTTCATCACAACCTACCATATTTACTCGATCGAAACTTAAAGCTTTAGATTTGCGTGTCCGTGGGTTTTGTTTTAAGGCCCCGGGTCAGCAGCAGCTATCCTCCTACGTCCTCATCCTGTGTGTTAAGTGGGTGTCAAATGAAAATCTGTTACTCAATAATCTCTCATCTCCCATTTTTAATAAAAACAAAAAATGTCTGAACAAATAAACAATAAAAAGATCATTATAAAAATAATAAAATCTTTTAAGTCGACGAATGATGATAGAAAATTTCCAAATAATTATGGCGGGTGTGAGAAGTGAAATTAATGCAAAGAAGGGAAACCCCAAAGATGTTTTGTTTCACTAGTCTTCTTTTGATGCAACCTGCTTGAAGCTCTGCTGAGAAGACTTGTTGTCACTCTACTCTGACTTCAGTAAAAACAAAAACACTGACTGCTAGTTGTGCAAGCGACAGATGATTGGTTGATATCCAATAATAATAATAATAATAATAATGTGATTCAATGACATTGAATTTTTTCTTTTACAATAACGAGTTAATGTTTTTCTTTTAATTTGTGCCCCATTTGCAACAAATGCCAAAAAACAAAACATTGAATGCATTCATCATGCATTTGCCCGGCTGCTGACTTTCTTGTCTGAAATAATACCTTAAGTTTGAAATAAAATAAGTGATTTATTAAATTCTTAAAAGGACGGAAAATATTTTTGATATTGTTTCAAAAGTTTACTGAGACTGACATGAAATTCATTTAGCAATGAATGACAGCCGCCAAGGGGAAAAAAAGTAAATGTCAATATTTCAGGAAGAGAAACCAAACTAATAACAACAACACTTGATGTTTTTAATAAATACTAACTTAACTTACAAAGTGCACATGGATGGATGCCGGTTAAAAAAAAGTGGGGTTTTTTAAAAATAATTTTACCATTAAATATTGCATTCTAAAAAATATAATTCCAAGAAAGTATATTTTTTTTATCTTAATTTAATCCATAATGACCCAAAAATCGTAGAACCTTTTTTTTTTTTGAGGGGGGGGGGTCTAGATGACCCCCCACCTTTGGACCCCGACTTGTCAAAATTACCAAGTAGACACTCAGAGCCTTTAGAGGAACATTAAAGCCAACATATTGGTGTGTCTTTTTTTGCCTTATGTTTTTAGGGCCGATATATCGGCCTTTTAGGGTCCAAAGGATCAATTTCAAAATAAGGAATAAGAGAAAGTGCCAAAGCAGTTTTTTTACTTGAAATTTGTTCTTAAAAAAAAAAGGTATGAAAACTTATTGCAATTATTTCGAGGCAAGATCTTGCGTTTTTTTTATTTGTTTTTAATTGCTTGGTCAGTGAAGAAGAACATGATTAGAAATAGTCGTAAATTTCGCTATTTCTTAAAAAATATATATTTATTAGAATAGCAAGGTTTTGTTTTTTTTATCTTTTAATAAAATCAAAATTGTGGCGTCAATTTTTTTTTAAATAACGATAAATCAAATTACATTTACGATAAAGTACGTTCATTTAGAACCACAAAAATACAAAATTAAACGCTTTGAAATTGACAAGTAAATTTAATAATTTACAAAATAAAATATTTAAACCTTTAAAAAAAAAAAAAACTCTTTTTAAAAAATGTGTACAAAAATAAAAAATATTTTACAAAAAAACCATACAGGGTTTTTTTTTTTTTTAATAAAAAAGAATTTAAAAACAAGCCATAAAAAGTGTAGAATAAAACCGAACAACAAGAACATTAAATTGTTAAAATTATTTTTAAAAAATGGAAAAAATATTAATCCAAACATTTGGTTTATTTAAAATCTTAACAATAAAAACAAATTCAAAAAATTATTTTCAAAATATAAAGAAATTAAATTTCGACTTTCGTTCAGTCTTTCTTTCTAGTTGTTGTTGATAGCCATTTTACTTCTAGGATAAAAGTAAAATGCTTTCTTCTGACCAGTTGGAATTTTAAGCGGTTTTTTTCGTAGAAAGCAAACACAAAGATTCTAGACAATAGAGTTGGAATCAAAACAATATTAAATTTAAAATATTACCTAAAGTTTGTCACAATGAAGTTGCACACAAAGAGCGGCTACCATGGTGAAAAAATTCCTGATTTCTTCTTTACAGGATGTAATATTCAATGGCAGAAATCAAGACAAGTTTTTCACACTGAGCGTTAAACGAATTATCGAAAATTCAATTTTAAAACAATAACTAATTTTTAATAACAAATATAAGGTTTATTAAGGCTAATTTCGATTTTTACATTAAAGAAATATTTCTTTTAAATAGTCGATTATCTATATTTTTAATTTTTTAATAATTCTTTTTCAAAAAATCATTTATTTTTATTTTTACACACACACAAAAAAAGAAAAAGTTCTGGCAGAGTGAACCCAATTTTTCACTTTTCACAAAATAGAATTAATATGATTTAGTTTATTTCTAAATTGACTAAAAAAATAGTGGTATTTATTTGCCTTGACACTGACTAACGACACATATTTAATAATATAATAATCAAAAAAGTATTCAAAACCTAAAATCATAATTGTATAAAATTGAACAGAAAGGTCTTTTCTTAACAAATAAGAAAAAAATTGTGACAATAGGTATCAACCATTTTAGGTCATTTAATGCTGAAACCATCATTTTTGAATAATAGAAATGTACTCCATTTGATCCATAGCTAGAGGGAATATGGAGACTCATACCTTTCCCAAGGGTATTATCCCAAATGTGAACAGAAATGGAAAGACTGGGATTCAAACTATTAAGAATCCAAACTTTGACATTGGACGAATGGTAAATCTTGGACTCTGGAAATCGTATCTTACTTGTTCAAACCCCAGTCAGAACTATCCCATTCACTTTCAACTACCTGGGGCAGATGAGACTCGTTAACTCTGGAAAGTAACTCATCTAGGTGTAAGGATAACACTGATTCCAAAACCTTGGGAGGATGACACCTGTCAATTCAATAAGAGGATTAATCTACTTGGTCAAGCATCAACCAAAGTTAAGCACAAGGCCAGTTTAATGTAATCAGTTTTGCCTTTCAGCTAAATGAATTGGACTTCCCTTTTTAGATTTTTGTTTTTGGTAAAATTGTGTGTTGATGCTTTAAAAAAAAGATATTCAAGAAAGGCAAGACTAATGACAAGAATAATTAAGATTGTTTAAATCCCTTTTCAAAAATTAAAAATTTTAATTCCTTTTTTCAAGCAACTAATTATCTATAAAAGTGACATTGGCAACAGAGATGTTGATTATATATATAAATAAAGAGACTATATAAATAAATATTTATATCCATGCATAAATATCTATAAAAGTGACATTGTCCATCTTAGAGAGAGTTCTTATGAAACTGCTGATTTTTTTGTCTAGAGACTTGAAATTTTATATTGGCTGTTTAGACCTGTGGAATAGATTCAATTTGGTTTTGAGTTAGAAAAACAGATGCTAAGGGGTCAAACCTGAAAAATTTTGGTTATTGTTGGTCTGGAGGCTTTGCTGTGAGGGGGGCTATGTCGCTCATTTGTGTATCATTATAACTGCAATTTACTAAAATAATTTTTGGCTTAAAAAAATAAAGACAGTTTTCTTAGAAAAAAAAAGCGATCTTGGAATTCCAAAAATGAGCACAAAAGGAGCATAAAAAGCAAGGCTGGGCAACAATGCTTGTAATCTCTAAAGATTTTTTTTTTTTTCTTCCACCTTGTTACTCACAAAGTATGAAATGAATGTAGAATGCACGTCATTCACTTGCAAATGAAATTGTTAGTTTATTTTGTTTAATAAAATATCAACCTTTTTAGGTTATTTAACCCTTTTGACCCTAAGAGGCCAATATATCGGCCATAGGAACCAAAGGCAAAAGAAGACACTGATATTTCGACCCTATGACTACTTGGTAATATTGCTAAGTCAGGACTCAAAGGTTGAGGTTGATATATCGTTGTTTGTGTGTCTTCTTTTGCCTTAAGTCGCCAGGGCCGATATATCGGTTCTTTAGAGTTTAGGGTTAAGTGACTACTCGGTAATATTGCTAAGTCAGGACTCAAAGGTTGAGGTTGATATATCGTTGACTGGGTGACATGAATGTCATGGTTAACACACCCAAAGAAAGCCAGAGAATGAGTTGGTTGAAATCTGGTAAAACAACAATAAAATGGGGACATAAATGTCCACAAAAAAATGAAGATACAGGTTTTTTTCAAGTGTTTTGACCAGGAAGGTTCTAATGAGGTTTATCCAGAGGATTGATACTCCATTAAAAATTGCAACTTAAAATCGATTCTAAATGGTATGTATAGTTAGTGATATACCATCAAACTCAGCAATTCAGTCATAATGGGAAGTAAATGACTGTAGCCGTTTTTAAAAATTGAGGTCAGACAAAATTTTATTCAATCTGAAAGTTTTGTTTTGGTTAAACAGACATGAAAATGCTGAAGCATAAAAGAAAAAGCATTTTAAAATCTAGACAAAACATTTTGGTTAAATGTGACAAAGATTAATTATAGTTTTTTTTTATTTTTGAGACGAGGCTTTGCAATTTAGGAATTAACTTTATTATTCAGACTTTTGTCCTCATCTTAGTAGGTTTTTTAATATTTCTACACTACGTTTGAGATGAGGCTTCGTAATTTAGGAATTAATTTTATTATTCAGACTTTTGCCCTCATCTT
>JAUZSX010335605.1:0-10806 GCA_034780655.1 Idiosepius hallami
TTCTGTCGCAATTTATATTTTTTCGTTTTGCAATTTTGCAATTAAATAAAAGAGAGTAAGCTCCCCTTGCAATTTGATTAGATTAGGAAACTACCATCCTACCCCCCCCAAAAAAAAAACAAACAACTAAATTGATCATGCTGGAAGACTTGTTGTCACTTTGACTCCAGTAAAAACCACTGATTGCTTGGTGCGAGAGTAGTGTCTGGTGATTGGATTGCTTTATTATCAGGGACCCCCCGCAACGCAATTGTGGGTGGGTCGCAAGCTCCCTAGGGGCCGCAAGCGCAACCAACAAGGCTCCTCCTTGGCCTCACAGAAGTATGCAAAAAAATACCAAAATAGTATTAATTAGAAAATCATTAACACAGTTGAAATATACATCTATCAATCGATCTTTCTTTCTGCCTATCTCTCTCGATGTAGAACGTTTATTTTAAAGATAAACGCGGTTATATGTTTGAAATATAAGTATGTGTATTTTAAAGAAAAAAAAATGTCCTTCCAATAATGTGTCAAGAAGTGTGACCTTCCAAATTGCAGGAAATTTAAGAAGTAGAGAAAGGGAAGAAGAGCTGAATATTGAAAAAAAAATAAAAAGAAAGAAAGACTAATGTTTCTAAATTTTAGCTGCTGGCTGCTAAAAGTTTGTAAAAAAAATGTCAAGATATTTAGTTGTTTTTAGCGGTTGGGCAGCCCGTCCCGGCGACGCCGCAGCAACTGGAGAGAGAGATTTTCAACTTGAGGCATAGAGGGTGTGTGTGTGGTTGATGCCCTCCCCCCCCCCCGGCATTCATGCATTTCTACTCTCAAATTAGAGGTTAATAAGATGTTTAATGCTCCACATTCCCTCCAGCTATGGGTTAAATAGCGAACTTATTGTTATTAAAAAATACGTACACAATGATTGTTCTTGGCATTAAATAACCTAAAAAGGTTGATATGCCGTAAAAAACAAATACAAGCAAGAAAAAATTAAAAAGCAAGACAAAAAAAGATTAAAATGAGCACAAAAGGAGCACCAAAGTTACTCTTGAGTATTTAACAAGGCTGAGTAATAATACTTTTAGTAACAGTAATTGAATGAATAACTTACCGCGAAAATCCTGTCCAGCTAGAGCAGTCAGTGAGTGAGTGGGTGCCCGAGCCTGCTCTGTGTGTGCCTTACTAAGGGCGGCTGCCTACATCTGAGCGTATGGTGACTGCTGCTGCTGCTGCTGCTGCCCTCTCACGTCTAGATCGCTCACACATGCAAGCTTCTACTGAATGCTGTGCTGCCCTGCCCTGGCGGCGTGGCTGGCTCTGACACCAAGAGCTTTTTCATGTGCGAGCGAGTGCGAACTGTGACTGATGTTTGGGCTGTCTCTGTACGCGCAAACGCACACCACCACACCTTCATGTGCATGTTGACTGTTTGGTCGGAGGCCTCAGCCTGCCTTCACGCACAGAATGCCCATCATTAGGTATGACAGGACATGTCAGAAAATTGTTAACCCCCTCCTTTGTTTAAAACAGCGATTGCATTATGTATGAATAAATAAATTCACTTTTAAATTTTATCATTCTTTTAAGTAAATATTTTTTTAAATAAATAATTTTGGCTTTAATGATCGGTGAGGTAAAAAAAAAATTATTCAAATGTCCTGTCGTACCTAGCCCATCATGTTCACTTGATGTTCAAGCGCTAACTGACTGGATTGGACTGACAACGGCTGTGCTTGTTGTTGAGCAGTGTGAGCACACCCCACCCTCACCCATACAGAAATTGTATATAATAATAATTATAACATGAATATTATCAACACAAATAATAATTACACTTGTAAAAATTCTATATGTAGATGTTCAGAAATTGGGTAATAATTATCATAATAATATTATTGGTAATTATTTTATTGTCAGTCGACGTGGCCCAAGTCAATAGACAATCGGACTTCGGAACAGTAACACTACGTGGTTCGAATCCAAGTTGTTCCGTCTACGTTAACATGTCGACTAGGTTTGAGAAGCTCTATCTACCTTCCAACTTTGGGTTAAATAGTGCAAGACCTTAACGGCGGATGTGGCGGATGATGATGTCCACAGTGACACAACGGCATTGAAGGCGAATGAAGGCTGCAACAGAGGATGGCCTCCAGTCGTCGTGGTTATCTCCATGCCATTGGAACCAAGTCCTCTCCTCTTCTGTCAAGGGGCCGTGATGGTGACTGACTGCAGGTGCATCATTATCATCAGTCTCCCCACGTTAAAAGACATCAGGCACGGGCGTCCGCCGTCCTCCCGAAAGGGTCCACAGGCACTAAGACGGAGGACAGTCATACTCGACCACGAGTGACCGCCAATAATAATAATGATGATTATTATAATTATATTAATAAACACTAATGGTAAAAGCTCGGGCTCTGGAATAATCGTAGTACTCGAGTTCAAAACCCAGTCAAAACCATCGCGCATTCATCTTAAAAATGGCCTTGTACCAAACTTGATTGGTGCTGCTGCTCACCAAGTATATATACTAGACACTAATAATAATTATTCTAGTAATAATTTTATGTGTGTTCAGTCAAGACCTCACTCAGTCTGGTCTTGGTTCAGTACTGTAAAACTGTATTTGTTGTTCGAGAGCTTTTCGTTTCGTCTGACATAATGTGTCGTGACTGACTGGTGGGGAGTGTCGTCCTCGCAACTAAATATTTAGGTAATGGCACCAGTTTGAATCTTAATACCAAGCTGCTTGCTTGTTTACTTAGTTGGCTGGGGAGGGGACATGGGTGGCATCTGCGTATCCTCCTTCTCTGCCCTTGTTTTCTTCATCGCAATAAATGTGTTGTCAAGCAAAACGTTTTAAAAATATTTGACCTGAATAAAAAAAAATTGTTTTGGGGATCCACATACATGAAAAAGAAAATCCTTTTTATAAGTATAAGTCTTAGACAGACGAGGAAGAGTCTGAAGTCAACAGTTCTACTTGCTGTTAATACGTGTAAGTTAGTGCTTTGTTCGTTAATACTGTGTGTGATTGTTAGAAAAGTGGGAAATTTAAGGCTGTAAATTTTATTGTTTACATAACGGGTTTAGAGGCGAACTGAGAGTGATATGAGCTCTCGAGCAGAAAATACAATGACCCCTCTAATTTTTTTCACAGTTAAATGCCACAAATAGATGCTGTGTAGAGCAGGTGATCTGTGCATATTGACTTAACTACATCCGCCAGTCCGGTCTAGTCACATACAGTCATTTAGACACACATTTTGTGCAAAGTGACCTGTGTCAAAATGCATATATTAGAAGGTAACTAGGATGTACTTGACAATTTTATTGACAGCCAGGTGGGCCCTTTCACAGTGCCGGTGCCGGGCCCTCGGACATGGTCTTATTGACCGATTGCGCAGTCGGACTTTGTACAGCTTACTCTTTAAAATGCCAATTGAGACGCTGAGTCTTTGAAAAACTTGATAAAAGTTATTCTTTGTAAAAATAAATCACCATTTGAAAAATTTCCTGCTTTTCTAGCGACCACCCTGATTAGTTGTTCCTACGTAACAACTTACATCCCCATAACGTATTTACAACAATTTTTGAAGCTAAAAAAACTAAAAAAAAAAAAAAAAGAAAAACATAGCGGAGATATGCACTCTCAGTGGACTTTGTGCTGTTCCACTTTTTAAAGATTTTCTTTCGCAAGCCTTATCTAATCAGTGAAGAAACAAATGTTCTAGAAGGCACGTTCTGATTAAAACGAAGATAAACCTTGAAAAAAGAAAGAAAGAAGATAAGAAAGAAAAAATGACGTCACTTTATGGTAATTACAAGTTGTTGAAAAAGAAGAAAAGTATTTTGTTTTTCGAAAATTTAGGGACCATTTGAAAAAAAAATAAATGTGCAGGGTGCCTATCAAAATAATCAAGATATTAAAAACAAACTTAACCCTTTGAACCCTAACTTATCAAAATTACCAAGTAGTAACTCAGAGCAGCAGTTATAGTAGAGCAACATATTAGGGTCAAAATATCGGTGAGTCTTTTATTGTCTTATGTCATCAGGGCCGATATATCAGCCCTTTAGGGTTCAAAGGATTTAAAAAAATGTACTGCCTCCACTTACATGTTTCCCTTTACGAGATCAACATTTTCGTTCTTCAATTTCGATACAACATAAGAGAATGATTCTTGGAGATATTACTGAAGAACTTAGGCAGAATTTCTTAGTATTTTGAGAGGCCTCATGTTGGATTTTCTGTCTTAAACAGCACGATCACCTCATGTTGAAAATCTTGCTTGAAAGCCATAATCAACGCTTGTGAATTTATTGTTGAATGAAGTATTGAAGAAAGCAAGGACGACTTAATCACGTTTGAAATTTAAAGTTCGTAGAAAGTAAATTGGTCATTTATTCATTGTCAATATTACATTTATTTGGTGAGCACAAACCCAAGTTTGGCACAAGGCCATTTTACGTGCTCTTACCCGGGCTTTTTACATCCGATGTTACCCTTCACCTAGATGAGCTGCTCTCCCGAGTTAACGAGCCCCATAGTCTTGGCGTCACTTGACTAAATGCGCCCGTTGATGGTTGACTAAATATCTCCTTGTACCTACAAGATGTGGGTAGGGGCTAAGATCTTTTATTTGGGTTCTCTCTCTACTTTTCCGCAATTGCCGTTTGATCTCTGCCACTTAGCGGCCCCGGCGTAGAATACACTTCGTGGCCCTTTTACCCTAAAAAGGCAAGTTGCACCCCTTCAACATACTGGAGCCTTCGACTATATATACATAGAGAGAAATAGGCAGAAATATAGATGGATTTATAGATGTATATTTTAATTGTGATAATGATTTTCTAATTAATCCTAAGAATTATTTTGGTAAATTACAAAAGCTTTGTGGGCCCTAAGGAGCTTGCGCCCCCAGCAATTGCGGGAGCCCTAAGCACGCCCCTGTCTCTGCCTATATAATGTATATAATAAAATACAAATATAATATGTATATAATAAAATACTTGTGTCCATATCAGTGGCGTTGTTGTTGTTGAGCAGGAAGACCTCACCTCACTCTTCACTTTACCTTTCCCTTTCCTTATCTTTTGGTACCTATCTTTATAACCAGTGTGTAGTGTGAACCCCGACTACGGTTTACCCGTGTCATTCCTTGTGAACTCAAAACAGAGCCCCAGCCCCACAACAGATATTTAAAAATACGTATATTTTTAAGTTAATTATTACCACTTTAAAGTTGAAGTAAGTGGTATAGACTAATTACAAGATTTAATGTGGAATTTATAATCTAGACTTATTCTCAGAATTTACGTAGAAAAATATTCAAATTAAAAAAAAAAACGTTTTAAGAATTCAAAGAAAAATGAATTATCAATTTTTCTTTGAATCCTGACTTAGTAAAATGACCGACTAGTCAGTCCACCAGAGTCGTTCTATTAGAAGACCAAAGACCACCATATTAGGGCATTAGAGCAGAAATCAGTGTGTCATTTTTCTTGCCTTAGGTCGCCGCCGGGCCGATGTATCAGCCCTTTAAGGTCCAAAGGATTAGTATAGCAATATTCTAAAGATTATGAACAAAAAACGAACATTATAGTCCAGGAAAAAATGGGTTAGGTGCGTGTTGTCACCTTTTTACGGTGCAGGTGAGGTGCACCCAAAGAGAATAACTTTAGTGGGTTTATAGTGTCTCTCAGTCCTCACTCTCAGTGACCCTTAAACACGGTTCTGTAATGTTAACAAATGTTCAATGTGAGTGATATTTTTGTTAACATGCAGTGTGGTATGTACCCATGACTTACTTCCCTTTGATCATAATTACTTACAAAGCTTCCCTTCCCATCATTCAGTATTCCCCCTGTCACATGACATAGCAGTTTTTACCAGTCTTAATAAACATGTGAAAATATACAGACGTGTTTTTCTATGCTTCTTCTTCCATTGCTTCTACTAACCTGTGTCAACAAGACTATAACATGCAGCAGCAGAACCATGACTTCCGGATTCTTCCCCACCCTAAACACGGTTCTACATGTTAACAAAAACATAACTCACTAGGACTTTTATTAACATGCAGTGCTGCTGCACTGCAGTGCACTCAGTGCAGTGTACCGTGTTTATGAGACTCTAAACACTCTGAAACCACTAAAGGGTGCAAGCAAGGGCAACGCCTGACGCCATATTATTATTTTCTTTTGGCTTATCTCAACAACGATAAAGGTTAAAGCAAAAAAGCAAAAAAATACTCTGTGTAAAATTTAATGTGACAAATCAAGCCGTAAATATAAATATCTAGGCCAATTGTACACTTGTATCTTTCCACAAGGGGTTGTTGTTGTTAGCCTACTTTAAGAAGACAAAAAAAAAAAACAATTCATCATCGGTCCGTCCCGATAAAGTCGCTCTTCCAAAGTTCAAGGTTTTCTGAAGGACCAACATACATCACCGACCGGCTGTTAGTTTTCTGCGCAGAAAAATCGCCACAAACATTAATAGAAACGAATGCTTGTGTTACCAAATAAATCAATAGAGTTGTTGGTGTCGTTACTAATCCCTCTTACATTTAGCTATTTATTTCTTATCGATAGCTGACATTAAAATTTGCTATCAAAAACGATCATGACGTTGTCCCCGTCAGTTCATCCATCCATATTCCATCGCATCACAGAGCTCACAGCTCCGGTTTTAAATGACTGATTTATTTAATAGAAAAACAAAATACAGACAATTTGATTTTTTTTCACTGCTTGATGAAAATGATGATCTTGTTCAAATTTACCATAAAATTGTTTTATTTCTATGCTACTATTTGTACAATGTGTGATAGAAGACCTTGCCTAAGGCTCCCGCAGACCTTGCAATTGCGTTGGTGTCGCAAGCTCCCAAGGGGCCGAAAGTCTCATTGGCTTCCTATATCTTTTGTAATGCAAAAGATTATCAAAATAATTAATTATTAGAATTAACTCAACTTGGTGTGCGTATGCACCACACCACCACCATGCACCACTACCATCCTTAGGTACGGGTGAGAGTAAAAAAAAGACAGTACCAACTATGACCTTGGATTTTATCTTAACAAATAGTGTGCATCATCCCTGGGTTGAAGACCATCATTATGCAAAGTTTGCTCATTATTTGTCCAGTGGTTTGGGCTGTAGGAGCGTATGACTCTAATGACGTTTAACCTTGATCTTGACAATAGGTGTGGACCATCCCTAGGTTGAAGTCCGTCATTTTTGGTTAAGATCATACCACTGGTTTTGATTATAGAAAAGTATATATACATAGTCAATGACCTTGGTAGGATATAAACTTAATGACCTAGATCTTCACCTTGAAAATTGGTGCGTCTTCTCTGGTTGTAGAAGACTATTATCATACTAAGTTTGGTCATGATTTGTCTAGTGGTTTGAGCTGGAAAAGAGTATACGTTCTTAGCGTATTTGATTAAACATAAGGTTTTTGCATACGAGAGCAACGTGCAAGTAACGACATATTGAAAATGGATATAATCACCTGAAAGATATCATATTCCACACTCGACTTTATAAAATGGCGAACCTTCTTTAATAATTTTACGAAAATATTTTCTTATCTATATACTTACAAAATTCAGATCGTCGTGTTTGTATGAGACCCTATATCCTGCAGCTCTTTAGAAAATGAAAACAAAATAGCTATTTAAAAAAAAATATAACGTCCTTTTTATATGCAGAGATCTTCAGAAAAATAAACTACAATATTTCAAGAAAAAGGATTCGGACCACTAGAATTTGCATATGTACTCAAACACCTTTCTATGTATAATAACAGGCTATTTTAATTACCTTGGAGAAAGGCTTTAGAAATAGAGTTTGTTTTAGAAAGCATTAGAAATGTATTCATTATTATAATAAAAAATATATGTATATAGTTTAGGCGTGGAATAATCACTCTAGTACAAAAAAAATGTTTTGTTATTATGGAATTTCCCAAGAGGAGCTTACGAATCCACCAAAAATCAAACCCTCACCAACCCTAACTCTAACACCCACTTACTTACTAATGATTTGCAACAAATTAAAACTAAAAACAAAACTAAATAACCCTTCCCTTTGTAAAAACACCAATATCTTTAGAACAAATAATTTCCGACGAAAAAGAAATACGACAGTGTTTTATGTGCCTTAAGGATTTCGTGAAGCATGCTAACTTCCAGCGTGATTTCAAACCTAAACTATAAAAATTCCAAAGCATTAAGAATGAATTTTCTATTAAAAAAACGCATTTGAAATAGATTTAGTAGAGAAAAGCATTTGAGATTAATTTTAGTCTGTAAATAATAAACTGCAGCAACATTTGTTGATGTCTTAACGTATTTTAACGTGTTCTAACAGAGTCTCTAAAAAAATCTGCCAAAATTCATGCTTTTTATTTTAATGAAATTCAAGGTTTTATCTTTCTGAAGAAAAAAAAATCTAAACAAAAATAATCGATTTTAAAAGATTTAACGACCTCTTCTGAAGGCACCCCAGGTAAACGTTACCGGGGTTTAAAAGCATTAACTGTTTTCCGATATAATAGGCTTCCTTAGTAGCAAGTCCTCGGAGGCGCCTGCCCAAGAAGACCAGCTTGGCCTGCCGCCTGCCTGAGAAAAGCCGGGCAATACTTCTAGGATAAAAACAACAAACAACCACTCGTGAATAAAAACATGTTTGTTTGTCGAGGCAAGACTGGGTGAGGAGGACAGGGTAGAGAAGAAGGCGAGGTGCCACCAACAGCCAATCAAGTGCCAGGATTTTGTCTATTAAATTCAAGTGCACGTCTTAGTTTGCCTTCATTTTCTAATAAACTTTGGATCGGACGGACCTTCTTCCCTTCCTTCCTCCCTTCTTTACTTGTCAACAAATTTTCGGGTAAGCTTGCAGCATTTTTTTTAAAATTTTAGTTTGAAAAATAATCATTAAAAAAAATATTTTTCTGATAAAGACTATTAAGGTTTTTTTTTTCAAATATAAAATAAACTTCTGTTTAACTGTAATTTCTTTCATTGGTTTACAATTTTTTTTAAAAAGCCTTTTTTGAATTTTGTTTGTAGGGTACGTACGTTACGTATGCATTTTTTTTTTTGCCAGCCTAGTGGTGTGGTGCTGGCGGCTGCTGCTGGCCTGGACACGGGACACCTGCTAAAGCCTGAACACTAATAATCTACACGCATTTAGTCCTAGATTTTTTTTTTTGCTTTTACAAAACCTGTGTTTAGACAGCTTTCATTTCTCCGAACAGTAACACTATCTAGAGAAAAAACAGTAAAACAAAAACACTAATTTGTATAAAAGATGAATTAATTGTAAAAAAAAAAAAAAATAAACAAATAATAATCAAGATTTTTTATTTAGATGGATTGGGGATCTTTTGCTTTTTGACAGATTTGTTTGAAATCAATTTTATATGTAACTTACATAAACAACTTTTTAATTACAAACAAAATGTGTAGAAACTTTAATAGTTTAGTTGGACTCAGTTTTAGCATAAAACTTAATGAATGCAATAAATTGCAATGTTCAGGGACCAGTAGGGTTTTTTGGAGCGTTTGTAACTAAATGTTGTTTTTTGTTCATCGGAACCTACGACGCCAGTTTCAGTTCAGCCAGCAATTACACTCACACCGAAACACATACACATCTAACAAGATGGGTTTTTTTGTTTTTTTTTTGACAAAACAACTAATAAGACATAGAAACTTTCTGATGCATGCATGCCCACTCCCTGTTACGATAATGGATTAAGCCAAAAACTGATATCAGGATCTGCTGAAATTAAAACACCAGTTATTTTCCACAAAATTCCTTAAACTAATTATTATTGTCTATTTCCCAATAGGGTTGAAAATATGTTTTGTCATGAAATCAAATTAATCCTAAAACACTGTCTTTTTAGTCAAGTTTCCAAATATTTTTAACAAAAATGATGTTACAATTATTAAGTGATTAACTCTTATGTTTGTTTTTAGTCGAGAATAGTTGCAACGTGAACGGTGACTGTACAGAAATTGTTCCCACACAAAAATCATTCCGGAGATGAAATTCTCGATAAAGTTACATCATCAATTTTTTTTTCTTCCCCCAACTCTTGTTTGGAATGAAAAATTTTATCCTAAAAACAAAAACTTCTGCTGCCATGGTGGGTGACCTCTGTGTGTAGCCATTATTTTTTTTACTTAACGAAGAAAATTGGATTTTATGTGAAATTGTTTTACTTTTTTTTTTTTTTTAAATTCATTTTTTGCAAAAAAATATGATTCTTTAGAAAAATAAAATCGATGTAAGTGGATTATTATTACTCTGCATTTTTTTCTTGTTTCTTGAGTTAGGGGTTAAAATTAGGGTTGGGAGATTAGTTTTTGCACACAACAAGCACACATTACCAACCATTACACCCACCAACCAGTGAGTGCAACCAACAACCACAGACGTTGACATAAAGTTCATGATGCAGATGCACTTTAATGGCTGCCAACACTGTGTATATCGTACGTACATAACAAAATAAACACAAGAAACCGGAATAATATGAAAGCGGGAAAATAAAATAATATTGGCGTTGTTTGTTCGGTTTGATATTTTATAGATATTTTACCAAAAGCTGATTTATGGTTGTTATGAATATTTGTTGCAAATCATGACTTTGGACTCGTCCAGTTTTTCTTATAAATTCCCTGATTACTACTACTTGTATTATTCTTACGCACTGCTTTGTTTCCTTACTACTTACTTACGTACATCTACTATTTCTTACTTATTATTACCTGCGTTTTGTCAGATAAAGCCTTC
>JAUZSX010335616.1:0-10806 GCA_034780655.1 Idiosepius hallami
TATCATATATATATTCTTTGTGAGCAGCATCAATCAATCTGTGTGTCTATATATATATATATATATATATATATATATATATATATATATGTGTGTGTATGTATAGATCTATGTGCACAATACAATTAACATTGTATAGAGTACAGTGTCCCCAAAAAGTCACTGTGCACAATGGATATATAGAAATTTTAATAAAATAATAAATAGAAAATATTATTATAAACATTTAGACAATACAATGTTTACTTATCAAAAGGTTTTATTTTGTATATAAGATATACAATGTGTCAAAAAAGTTACTGTGCATTATGGATATGTAAAAATTTAAATAAACTAATTAACAGTCCATTGCACTATGGATATGTAAAAATTAAAATAAACTAATAGACAATCCATTGCACTAAGGATATGTAAAAATTTAAATAAACTAATAAACAGTCCATTTTATCATAAAACATTCAAACCATACAATTTTTATCAATGTAAAGTTTTTATTCATGTACATATAGTATAGCGGATGTTTAAAAAGTTACTGTGCACTAAGGGTGTGCAAAAATTTAAAAAAGATATTTAAACCATATAATTTTACCAATAAAAATTTTTTTATCTATTTACAATATTACTGCTTATGTTAAAGGAAATGCTGGAATTGTCCTCCATTGTCATTAAGACATTATTTTTTTTTTTTTACTACATAGCAACTTTTTAGAGACACTGTATTATCATTGATTTGGCTGATTTCTAGATTTGAGTTGAACAAAATTACTGATTGATACCCTTCGGAAGTTCATCTCATAATCTAAAAATGAATGCAACCAACAGTAACATAACTTGAGCAAACAATACCTGGTGTGGTCCGCTTAAATTTCCCCACACATCACCCTATAATTTTCTTTTTGTTTTACTATTCTTAATAGTTTTCAAGATATTTAATCTCAAAATGTGATCAAGACGTTTAGAACGCCTTTTATATTAAATAAAGGTGGTTATATACTGAAAATATTAGCTGTAGTTAAATACTTAATATATTATCTATCTTGTTAAATACTTAATATAGGTGTTAAAATACTAGATATTTTGACTATATGGTTTTATGATAAATATATTGGCAATCTGGTATTACTATTACTGCTACTAATACTAATGTTTCTACTACTGCTGGTACTATTATTACTGTTGCTGCTGCTATTGGAATATTTGGATAAATTACGATTAAATTTAGGATAAAATTAAATTTTTCTGATGTTCCATTTTATACTGAGGAAAATGACACATGAACCAAAAGTTTTTTTCCTTATGTTGGGACCTAATTAAACTTTAGTCTTCGTTAAATTCATAATAGTAATAATTGTTGTGCGGCCGAAGGTGGTGAAAGTAGGAACACACTTAGCAAAAATAAGAAGAAAATTTATATCAAGTAAGGGTTAGTGGTACAGAGAAAGGGTTATTAAGTCTATGGTGGTAAAATTAGGAACTTGACTACTTGGGAAAATAAGAACATTTATATCAAGTAAGGGTTAGTGGTACAGAAAAGGGGTTAGTAAGTCCATGGTGAGTCAGCTCTGCAACGTCTGGGAAAAGCTCCTCAGTTGAGCGGGTTTTAAGCTGCTGGTTATATGCTGAATGGACTAGTCCATCTTAGACGTTATGAGGGTGTGTAAGTCCACACAACAATCAAACACTGCCATCTTGCCCTCTATCTACATTTATTCAATGAGAGAGAGAGAAAGGTGACAGAGTGCCTTTTGATGAGGATGTTGTTTTGGGTGATTTTGGTTGGGTGACGGCCACTCACAAGACAAGTGAGACAGGCAATTTCTATGATATATGTTGCATTTGGCTGCCATGTTCTTGATTCACTAAGAACTGCTTTACCGTCTACTCTTCAGGCGATTCTTCCCTGTGGTTTAACCGCACCCCCAAGTCAGTACGTGGAATTACCATGTCCAGGCACAAGTAACTAGTTGTTCCTAAATGGTCATCCATCTGAGTACTGACCAGGCTTGATGTTGCTTAACTTTGGTAATTTGACGGGAACCAGTGTCTCTAACGTAACTTATATACAGTCTATGAAATAAAAACTTATGTTATTTACACTGATAATACTATTAACTTGTTTATCAAACAATATGAAGTTTTGTGCTATTTATCAATCAAATTTTATTGGTTTTTTTTGGGGGGTATCTTTTAATTCAAGCTTAACACGGATTTTTAAGTAAGAGCACCAGTCCAAGATTATTTTTTTTACAAAGCATAAAAAAATGTACTAGATTTTATCTAGTTCTTTATAAATAATGTTTAATGAATAGAAAGCTAATTATCAGTTGTTTCACTGTACATGCAATGCAAGAACAATTTTCAAATAGATGTTGCATTTCATAAATATCTAATTAAGTGGATTATTAAGTAATTGTATTATCATTTCTGAAATTGTTTGCTCTTAAAAAATTAACCCTGTATCCTGATATTCTTTTTTTTTCTTTTGTAGGAAGATATCACAACTGAACTTTTAAATGACGTAGAGAATGTTTTGAGTAACACAAAAGTGGACGGTCTGCTATGGTTGTGAATTTAAGAGTTTTGCTGCCCGGAACCAAATAATTATCAGAAGATATAGCAGCACCAATTGTTGGCACGATGCTGCCATGCAGGAAAGAAAAAGAAAGGGAAACTGCCAGCCCCTAAACCTGCAAAAAAACAAAAGCAACCGCGGCTATGAATGCCAATTATTATTACTATAATTATTATTAATATTATCATGGATATGAAGGGGGACTCAAAAAAACAAAAAGAGCTATACCATTTTTTGCACTTATGTGTACATATATATATATGTATACACACACACACATTTATACATACATAAACACTAACATACACTGGGATATCAAGCTTTTATTTCATGACGGTTAATATTGTAATTATTACTGTTTGTGTCTGGAAAAATAGCTTGTTTTTTATCCCAAAATGTGCTATATACAGATGTATTGTGTTATACACAGAATAAATATTTTGTGTATTTCACAGATTTTTCAAATCAGGGAAAAGTTCAATTTAAAATATTATTTTTTCTTTTCAAAACCTGAGGGCGAACAAGCTGAGAAGAGAACAAATTTATAAAATATACACGTACAGTTATTATCATTGGGTTTTGGGTGATTTTTTTTTTTTTTAACTTTTTTGTTTTGTTTTGGGTTTGTTTTTTTTGGGTGGGTTGGGGGGTTCAAACTCTGTACAAAATTTATCAGTCTTCCTTTTTCTACAAACCAAAAGAATGTTTGGTGGGGGGGTGTTGTTGTTGTTTGTTTTTTTTTCTTTAAATACAATTAAAATCTAAAAAAAATCAGAGGCAAGATCAGAAAAAAAAAAATAGACTTATAATTTTTTTTTTTATAAACATTTTATTCCTGAATGAATTCCTGACTGATGAAATTGACTTTTTTTTTTTTTCTCAGCATTCATTGATATTTTTATAGGGGAATTTATAATCGGCAATATTTTCAGAAGATTTTTATTGAAATATAAACAATTTTTTTTAATGAAATTTACAAAGAATAATTGAATTAAAAATATATTTTTAAAAAAAATGCAACGAAAACATTTTTTAACTTGTTTAAAAAGTCACATATTAACGACTTTAAAAAGACAATGCATTTTATAGTAATAGACATGAATATCATAATAATATAATTACACACACACACAGCCACATGGTTGTCTTATATATTACCTTGCTACAGACTCTTTCACAGTGTGGAGGTAAAAAGTTACTTTTAGATTTGATATATATTCATATATATATATATATATATGTATACATATATATATAAGCAAAAGACATTTATTTGTAGATGAGTGTTGTCTGCACCAGTTTCAAATTCTTTAGAAAAATCTGCAGTATTTGTGTGTTAGTCTCTTTTGATTATTTTCATATGAGAGAAACTTTTTTAAATTTTTGTGTACTCATGGCTGTGTGTTTGTCTAGATACATGTACTATCTGACTGTCTTGTAGTTCCTTAGTACTATAGATTTAACCGATTTTTTTCCTCCCCAGATACTACCTTGCCTTAGGCCTTCTTCCAAAATGAAAAAAAAAAAAGAAATTACAACTAAAGTAATGGATTCTATTATATTTACAGGAAAAATAGCTGTTGATTTTTAAAAAAAAAAACATTTTTTGAATTTTTTTTTTTTAAGTTGACCAACGTTTTGAAAACTTATATATTTGACTAATATTACAGTTTTTAAATGACTTATGTGATATCTCAACTAGTAAAAAAAAAAAAAAAAAAGAAAAGTGTCAACTGTTATCTCCCCCCAAAAAAATAAAATAAATGAAAATAATAATGGGCAGAAAGTGAAGATTTACATACTATCTTCCTTTCTTCTATTTCCACACCCATTTGTTAACCATCATCCCTTCCCAGTCCCCCACCCACCTCACTACCACCGAAAGTATCCCTTTAAAAACAATTTTGGCTGACAATTCACTACTTAAAATTTTTGGCTTTTTTTTTTGTATAAATGTTTCTTTCTCTTCTGACAAAATGCAAGATCTGATGAATATTTTTTAAAGTAATATTTTAATTTTGAATCGAAAGGACATAAATAGGAAGGGTTTTTAAAAAAAATCAAATTTAAAAATCTTGAATTCAATATTAATTTTTATAGCTGCCAAATTATTAATGAACAATAATCTATTTATAAATATAAATATTGTTTTCGTTTTCATTTCAATTAATCATAAAGCATTACCATATTTATTATTAAATAGATGTTTTTATGTTGACTTGAACTATTAAACTTGTAATTTTCATCTCTTTTCTTCATAAATACAGATATAAAAGAATTAGGTATTTTTTCATTTCCAATATCTTAAATATTTAAATCAAAACCTTAAAGTTTATACAAAAGCATCATGGCTTAAAAGCAAGCATGACATATAGTAGGAAATTATATTTGATTTAACTTTTGTTTCATTTCTTTGAAAACTGATTAACTATGGTAAACCAGCTATTAAGGAGAAACAGTAAAATTAATTTGTTCAAAAAGTCAATGTAATGATTGGTTGTCATAATTTAATTCTCAATATTTTAATGAATTAACTTTTGCTGGTTGGTCATTCAAATTAAAACTTTTCTGGTAACTTAAATATTTGGGTATTTAATTTTTTTTTTATTTTTATTAAATATATTTATTTCTAAATGCTTTAAAAAATTTCTCAGTTAAGTTCATTTAAGTTGTTTATTTTGTTCTTCTATGTTCCTGGTTTGTAATAAACCTTTTTTTTTTTGTCTTTTTTAATTCAAGTCCATCGTTGCTAATCTGTCAGCGAGAATACAAAGTTTTTTTTAACATTGTTACAGCCAGGTTGTTTGCCAATTTTGGCAATTCTCCCTCTCCCAAAAACCCTTACAGACATCATTCCTAAAAACCAGAACATCCACTCCCTCTAAAAAAAAAAAAAAAGTTTTCTAAAAAAAAAAAAAAAAAAATTTTTAAATTTAAAAAAAAAAACAATTTAAAAAAAAAAAACAATTTAAAAAAATAAATTTACAAAAAAATATTTTTTAAAAATTGTAGAAAACTTTTTATAAATTTTTTACCCTTATCTTTTTTAAATGAAAAAAAAAATTGAAAAAATGAAAAAAATTGAAAAAAAAAAATGAAAAAAAAAAAACAAATAAAAAAAAAAAAAGCTTTTTTTTTTTTATTATCATTCATAAAAATTACCCATACCCCCATTTCAAAAAAAAAATCGTGTGGGGAAAATAAAAATAAAATTAATTAAGTCTATAATAAAGCTGGTTGCATAGTATCCAGAAATAAGCTTGTATATAAATATACACAAGAAAGCGCACTGCTCGTTAGAAAGCAAAAGAAATATGTTCATTAATGAAAACAGTCATTAAAACATAAGAATGGCAAAAAAAACAAAAAAAATACTTTATTTTCGTACTGAAATATCCAACTGTCTCCTTTTTATTTTTATTATATATATATATATATATATATATATATATATAGTTTTTATCTTTTATATCCCCTACAACAATGAAAAAATAATGGAAGAAACATTCCATAATGTCCATTTGGCTAATCATTTAAGTTTCATTTTTTTTAAATATTAGATTTTTTATTTTTTTTTGCAGAAAAAAAAAGAACAAAACTGCTGAATGAGAAACAGTAAAAAAGAATGTTTTCTTTCAATTTTTTTTCTTTTTTTTCTTCACAGAGAAGAGGAAAAAGAAAAAAAAAATCTGTTGTTTTTTTTTTTAATATAAGAAAAAAAAAGATTAATTCCCCTCCTCCCCGTGGTGTTTATTTTAAATTTTTATATACATTCATACATACAAATATATATATTCATTCTTTTTTTTTTTTTTTAACACAAAAGTAGAAAAATGCTGTGAACTCAAATGGATTTGAACAATTAAATTTAAAAAAAAAAATATTTTTAAACATTTTTTTAATTATATATCCTTGTATACATTATTAATGGCTATTACCACTTCCTTGTTTTCAACATTCTAATAGTCTTTGTGTATGACAAGGGGTTGGGGGGTATAAAACCAAAAGGTGTTCACAAACACACTATATATGTCTTATGTATTTCATCTTTTATAGCACTTTTGTAATGCCTTTTTTTATATAGCACTTTAATATAAAAAAATATATAACTTAAAACAAAAGTGCAAAGGAATTTTTTTTTACTCAAGGACTAAACACACACAAAAGCATCTGAAATTAGTGAAGGTTTTGGCTTTAAAATTCCATTTTTCTCTCTCTCTCTCTCTCTCTCTCTCTCTCTCTCTCTCTCTCTCTCTCTCGTCAGTTATAAGGAAGTATAAGTGTTTTTGTTTTTTTTGTTTTCATCATCTGCAACTTAAGTGTCTTATCTGCCATCTTGGGTGCTTAACTTTAAAAATAAATATCAACTTTGACATATCTTTTCTGAAAATCCCCCCCCCCTTAAAAAAGAAAAATTAATAAAAATAAGATACATTTTCAATTTATGGTTGATCAAAACAGTTTTTTTAAACCTTCCCCATTTTTTTTTTCATCGATATTGTTCTATATTTTCCATCTTTATGAATATATTATTCTTTTCTATTAAACACATTTTTTCTGGCTTAAAAAAAAAAAACATTTAAAAAAGTATTTTCTATACTCTGAAACAAACTTTTATATAATCTGTTTTTCATTGGGATGTAAGTTTCTACATAAACATAAAAGAAACTTTGATGGTTGCTAATTGTATCTAAAAAAAAATTTTTTTTTTCTCATTCAAATTTATGATATCTAGAAATTTTTTCGTGGATCATTCTTTAACACTTATTTGACCCGAATAGGTAACATGTATAAAGGTCACAAATGGTTGTATTAAAGTTGAGGTTCTCAATAGTTAACCACTGGGCCTTTTCTCTAAGCAAAATATTACAAGCTTGTTTTTTTTAATTTAAAACAAAAAAAAAAAAGACTCTCCAGCTCTATAAATATAAATTCAGAATTTTAAAACATCTCTCATAGTGAAGACCCCTCTCTCTCCTCTCACTCACTACACAGTTATATCTTTATTTAACCTCCTTAGTCTGTTGTTCTTCTTTGTGTCTCCTAACTGCTAAAGCCAACCTAAATTGCCAGGCTTGGGCTTTATAAACTTGTACTGGTCATTGGTGCAGGTTATTAAAAGACTAAACTATTATCCACTTCTTATGTAATCACCCAAGCCCGTTCACAACAGGGACCCCCTATTAAAGCCACCCTGGCTGCTGGAATGCACAATGCACACACTAGTCAGGAAACTGTTTCTTGCGCTTATGTCAGAGGAAGGGAAGAGTGGTGAATAAGTTTTACAAGTGTATGTAAACTGAAATCATTAGCCAATGAAGAGTCCATGGATGAGCAATAAGGTTGGATTTTAGAATCCTAATGCCAGTGTTCAAATACAAGTCTGTTTACTTTAGATGGGATGTCTAGTGACAGACTAATCTCTTTATTTCCCCTTTGTTATGTATAAAAAAAACTATTTATAGTTTCTTGAATATCTCTCTTGATAAATAAAATGCTCAATTTCCATAATATTATTAAAACACCTAATATTAGAGGGAATAAGTTTGAGTCTTGATATTTTTGTTTTAATTTTTGTTTAAAGTATTTTAAAGCTGACCTTTAATCATTGTCATATCTATAATTATTTTCTCTTCTATTATGGGAGTATACTGTGTTTTGGGGCGATGAACTACTTGATTAAAAAACAAAACACAACCTTAAAATCAGCGTAATCTATGATCGATGTTTAAAGAAATATCTAGACCATCTCATCAAAATGTTTTTAAGAGCGTGGATCTTCTTTATTATTCAAGTTCCTTTTTGATGCAATCTTCTTCAGACATGGATTCTATGTGACCATTTTAATTCCATGTGTCTTTCTCTAAGTTTTCATATTAAAAAGTTTTATTTTCATTCATAACCTTTTTATACAAATTTTCAAATTATCTTTTTATGTAAAAAAAAAAAACTTCCCTTTTTATAATCAGTATATTTTCAAATATATCTACATTGATATTTTTACAATAAATCATTCGTTTTTAAAAGTCAAATCAACCACAAAACAATGAAAAAAAACAAATCAAATTTTTTAACCCTTTGGATCCTAACTTATCAAAATTAACAAGTAGTTACTCAGAAGCGTTATATTAGAGAAACATATTAGAGTCAAAATATTGGTGTGTATTATTGCCATGTGTCCTCAGGGCCGATATACCGGCCCTTTAGGGTCTGAAGGGTTAAATGTTTATTTAATAAAGTGTGTTTCTAAAAACTGAATATTTTTCTATAAATCTTTACCAAAACTCTTTAAAACCTCAATAACCAAAAAACCCAAACTTTTTTTATGGACCAGGTAGACAAGTGACCTTAAACCCTGTATTTCCAATTCCTTAAAACTTTCATGCATTTTCAAGTAAAATTGATGGACAAACAAAACCATTTTCTTTCACTCTTGTTTGTTTGAAATTTTACCAAACCTTTTACCTTTTTTTTTTTTAATAATTTACTTTAGAAAAATGTTTCCAACATTAAACAACCCTTAAAGTTGTGATGCCTTAAAAATAATAATTTTTTTATCTTTTAGATATACACTGCCTTTTATCCACCACCCCTGATTTAACCCTGGTCTATGCAATAATATTAATAATAGATTTTTAATTTGAAAACAAACACAACTTTTTTAATCCTTTTATAACAATAGTCTTCTCACAACTTTTCCCAAAAGTGCCAAAATTGTTAACCACCAAAAAATGATTTTAAAAAAAAGAAAGAAAAGGCCAAATTAGTGATTTCTAAAAATATCTATATTTTCTAGCTTCAACATAAATGCAATGATCTTTGAAATTTTAAGCAAAAATAAAAATTTTATATTTAACCCAAATAATTGGGGGTGTGTTCCATAAACAAATTTTTACATTTTTTTTTTCCTAATGTTTGACTGTTAGCAAATCATTGCTAAGACATTTTATTTGATGGGAGAGATGCTTGTTGGCCTGCAGTATGAGTACCTTATGAAATTAAGCCTTATTTATTCAAATACTAGCCATATTACCCTGCAATGCTGAGGGGTTATTTGACTCCTTACCAATTATAACTAAATTTGTTACACATATCTGAATTACCCCCCCCCCATATATCATATTTCAAGTCTCTATACTAAAAATTGTCATAGTAGTTTGGGGAGGGGGTGTAATCATGAAAGTTTCAATTCTTTTATTGGTAGGATGTAAGAATGTGTAAAAATTTTGTTTGAATTGGATTTGAATGCTTTTTAGACCCTATACATACAAATAAACTTGTGCAAATCAGTCATTATTATAAAAGAGATAGATTATGAAAAAAAGTTCCAGGTTTGTCAACTCATACATTGTGTATTAGAAAATTTGAAACGTTATATTTCTTAAATAATGACAAAAATGTCACGTGTAGAAGTTCAGCCCTGATAGATCAGTCGCTAGAGCATCATACTTTATGATAAAAATGATGAAAGAGATCTGAGGGTCTGGGGATCAATTCCTCTTGCGGGCTACACATTTTTACTTTAAATCTTCAGAGCATTACACAATATATAGAAATTTAAAACCAATAAATACACATCGGTCAGTTATCATTGTAAGAGCAATATTTTTTTTTCATATTATTATTTTCTTAACATTTTTTTTAATTAAAAATCTGTTTTACATATGAAAAGAGGATGTCAATTAGTCACAACCTTTATGACGTGGGCTTTCTTTCCTCTTTTTTGATCTATTCTTTCTATTTTTCGTTCTATTCTCTTAAGTTGGAGAAAAGTGACCCAATGAAGGCTGAAAGGCTTTGAAAGCTTTAAAACCCGTAATTCAAGCTTGATTGGTCACTAAATCTCCTCAACATTTACTGCTGATAAAACTCTTTAGTGATTAGTTGCCACTGCTTCCTCTTTGCCAAAAGAGCAGATGACTCCAATAATCAGGTTTTTTGAGTTACACCCACTTTTTGAAGGAGGGCGTGCCTATTAGGATACACAGGATGGTTAAAAAGTTGGGTAACATTTTGAAGGAAGAAAAGAAAATATGAGCAATTTTTTTTCCTTTGTTCTTTGGCAGTTGGAATATTCCATTTCTTCTGAAGTTACCTAATTTCTTGACCACCCTGTATATATGTCTGAATGTGTGTGTGTGTATATATATATATATATATATATATATATATATATATAGATCTCTAGAGTGAGAGTGCTTATATTTATAGTTATGTTCCTCAATATCAGTAAT